>JAABOM020099803.1:0-26661 GCA_011800125.2 Solanum clarkiae | reverse complement strand
GTGTGCAATTTACACAATATTTACGAAATTTTCCATGAGTCATTTTACCCCAATTGAATTATTTACGGGGTCTAACAAATGTAACTTAGAATTTGAAGTTTATATACTTGTTAATGTGAATTTTAGTACTTGTTATACTTATGCCCATTTGAAACTTGAATATTTTCTGTAGATGGATAATCATTTGTGGATGTATGACATGTGTTGTGAAAATGATGGTCGGCTGAAATCTACATTTATTGACGGTGTTAGAACTTTTACCGATAATGCAATGACACTTGATAGTTTTACGAGAAATTGATTGGTTATATGTCCTTGCAGTGCATGTGGGTGCCTAATATTTATTAGTCCAGATGAAGTTATTATGCATTTGTATCATAAGGGATTTGAGCCCAGATATTTCGTGTGGGTAGATCACAGAGAAATAGATGGACAAAATGGTGTATTTTATAATACAATGCTAGTGGATGAATAAAATATGCTTTTATCATATAGCCAGATTAGATTTGAACCTGATAGGAATCAACATGACACCTTTCAACATGATAGAGTTCATGAAATGATCAATGATGCTTTTAGAGTTCAAGGGGGGATGGAAGCTGACCAATTCTTTAATGAAGGTCTTAATGAAGAAGCTAGAGGGTTCTATGAAGAAATAGAAGAGGCTAGTCGTCCATTACGTGAGGGGAGTTCGCATTCTCAATTGTCTGTAGCAGTTAGATTAATGAATATTAAATTAGATCGGAATGTTCCTAATGCGTCTAGTTTTATGATGAATACTCAGACATCAAACATTCACCATTTTTGAGAGAGATATCACTCGGGCCTGATTCTCAAGTTGATACACTCCATAAGTACTGTGTCAATAGTTTTAAGTTTCAAATTAAGGAAGTTTCTATGCAAAAGAAACCAATAACAGTGGTGTGTATGTTCAAGGTGATGTCAACAGTACTGGCCATACTATTAAATATTTTCATGTCATTCAAGAGATTGTTGAACTAAGATATTGAGGCTAGCCTAAGAAAAAGATCATATTGTTTCGGTGTAACTGGATTGATTCATCACAAAGAGGCACAAGGGCGGACCAAGAACATATCTATCACGACCCAAGTCTAGGGCCTAGACGTGACTGGCGAATGGGCGAACCCGAGGGAACCCTAAATAAGCCTCATGGAACTATGGGAGAGACTTGTATTTAAATAGCTTGAATATAATAAGTAAGTCAAAACTCAAGCATAATACATAACTTGCCCAACATCACCTCTAACACAGTATTTAATGGGGGCCAAAACAAGCAACCGGGCTCACCCTCATAGTAAAATTATACCAAAAAGAAGGATAGTCTTTAATACATAGCAGATGAAGATAGATATTTCTCTCGCACATGACGACTCACTAACTAGCTTGAATGGATACCACTAGCCACATGGAGGAGGATGATAACCAAATGGAGCTTCGATTCCTACATGATAAATCATGTAGGCATATAGTGTGCGTTAGTACTTTTGAATGTACTAAGTATGTGGGATGCAATGAAATAAGAGATAGGCATCATAATCAAAATGCATAATGGTAAACAAGAGGCATCATAAAGTAATTTGGCATGTATGATCAATGTTGTAAAACAAACTTAAGTAACTCATGCTTGCATAGGGCATATGATGTGTATAAGAATAGACCATCATATATTGGAGTGAGATACCAACCCCTTACTTTGGTTTACTGCGGTACCAACCCCTCATTTTGGTTAATGAAGTGCCAACCCCTCACCTTGGTTAGATTTCATCACTATTGCTACTTTTCCATGAAATCAACTCATTAGTACAGTACTCTCATCATCATAAAGTTATCATATACCTTCACTTCCTCTCATCATTATACATTATATGCATAAAATCATTTCATCATCATTCCATCATTATTTCATCATCATAACACCATTCAACCCATAAGACATGCATTGGACCTTCAATTCCACAAGAAATCCTAGCCGGATATTTTATCAACCATTTAGGAGGTATGTGATGGGGGTAAAAGACAATGCAATTTATAGATAATGTCATGCAAGAAAATCTATAGTAAACCCATCAATCAACACCTTGAAATACCCCCAAGACATTCACATCAAACCCAATATTAGATCCAAGATTTAGAGGTCAAAACATGCTAAAACAATCATACTTTTATGAACTAAAATCATTGTGTTGTAATTTTCTGAATATACAAGACCCACATGTAAAATCAACTTTAAATCATATAATATGAGTAAAAAGGAAGCTTAGTAATCATGGATGAAAGGACCTAATGTTTTAACACCACATACCTTAGGTCTAGAGTTGCTTGGAATTGAGATTTGGAAGAATGGAGGTTTGGAAATGATCTTTGAATCAAATCTTGTTCTTGGGTTTCCTTGAAATTAAATGGATCTTGATGGAGGCTTTTGAGAGAATTGAGAGTGTATTTGGGATGAGAGTGATGAGTTTTATCCTTTGGAACCCTGTTTATGTCTTTTAGGAAGGTCAAGAGAGCATTGGAAGTCTAAAAAGGGCATTAGAGTAATTAACATTTACAAAAATGCCATTAGTGAACGGAAGGAAAATTTGGCGAAGTGTTGCCCCACGGAGGGTACCACAAGTCGTGTGGCACTCCACATCTACGGGTCATGTGGAGTGCCCGTGACAAGATACTTAGTCTAAAAATTGAAGTTGGAAATCGATTGGAAAAAGACATCTCGTCATGTCCACGGAGGCATCCACGGGTCGTGTGGAGCCTCACGGCCCGTGTGGAGGCTCGTGGCACCATACTTGGTTCTAGAAAATGGTACCCAGGCTACACGCCAAGGGCCACGACCCATGTGGGTGGTTGTGGTCCATGCGTTAGCCTTAAACTCACCTCCACACATACTAAGCCTCCCTTACTCACCTTCACGCACCTCCTCACGACCCATGCCACTAGTCGTGGTCCATGCCTTAGGATCAAAATGGTTTTTACCAGCCTTACACTCCTCTCACGACCCGTACAAGCCACCACTACCCGTATAGGTGCCTGTGTGGCATCACTTTATGGGTGGGTCTTATGAAGACGATCATAACTCCCTCATTGGACCTCGGAATGAGGTGAAACTAAGTGCATTGCGAAGCTAACTAAAAGGGATTTCATTTGACATATTGTGTGCCACCGTTCGAAATATGCTTAAAGCTATTCTAGTTTAAAGTTGACCATTGCATGAACCATCACCCAAAACTCAACTTTTAAGGAAGTCTTGAACTCGTTTAGATACTAGAAGTCTCCCATGAACCTAATACACCCCCAACCTAACCAATGAGGCTTGAAACATGGATATACAAGAGCATAAATTTATGGAGTGTCACAGTATCTCCCCCTTGGGAACAATCGTCCCCGAATGTCAAAGTAACATACATAGGGAAAGTAGTCGTGAAGACTTTAGACCAAACATGAATGCAACAATGTAAATAATCTTATTAACATGAATATTAATGCATGCAATACATAAGGGCCAAAACATGAGACTTGGAATCATAAAAAGGACTTAACATGTCATCATAAGCTTGAATAGGATGAAATAGATATGACTATTGCTTCTCCATGCCCGCGCCATCTCCCCGAGAAACACATACGAATAGACAACTCTTCCAAAGGGCCTTAATGAACACCACATCCCCATTAATGAACCTCTCCACTCATCTATCCAACACCTCTACCAGGACCTCCATCCAAGCCAACTTTCCCTCCACCTCACCCACAACTCCAAAGAGTTTTATAACACTAAAGTCACTAACAAATCCCATCCACTTAGAAGAATGAAGAACCGGGCGAACCATATCTACATCCATTGGCAAATACCCAAACTTAATGCAACCTTACCAACCTCCCTCTACACTCTATAAGGAATCATAATCCTCAACTCAAGTGTCAACCTTAAATTCACCTAACCCACTTGGTACCATAGCCACCATCTCCCATTGGGAGACAACCTCCACTCTATCGTCTTCTCACCCAAAACTTCCAACTCTAATAAGACAGAATCGAGGCCTTGCTTAAACTAGACCTCTTAACCCAAGAAGATCTGGAATCACCACGGACATTATACTACTATTCCCAACTTCCCTCAGCCTACTTCCAATCTAGCCAACTGATGGACCCACTAGTCTCCTGTTTGCCACCATTATCCACATATGTGAAGATTCCCTAGACACCCTACTCAGAGCACCAACCACAACACTAGCCTTACCAAAAAAAAAAAAAAACTAAAGCACACTCGTATCATAATCCATAAATAATTTTAATCATCTTCTTATTATCCACAAAGCACACTTATCATATTTAGCAACCAATCCCCCCAAATGATTCACAAGCTCTAAATAAATCAATACCTCATCATTAGAAATCACCCCAAACATACCATTGTAGGGTTTTAAAACCCTATTCATGAAACCCATAAACTTAACCGGTGCATAAGTAAACCAAACAACTCCAATAATACTCAAATGCTCACTCCTAGTCTGGAAAAGACTTAAAAAACACTTAGAAATATCACCTACCCTCATCCTCACTTAGAGACAAAACCCGAAACAAAGATCAAGATTAGAGAAGTGACTAACCCATTGTAGTTGACCAAATAAATCGACCATCCTCAACCATCATATTACAACCTTACGTGTTCGAAACTCATTGGAAACATGCGGTGCAATAGCCTAAACTAGCTGAAGACCTCCAACACATCAAGCTAAGTTCAAACAAGATCACAAGACAAGACTTCTATATAATAAGAACATGGGCCAATTCCAACAAGTCACAAGGCTAGACCTAATGCAATATGAACAGGGATCAATATTTCTGGAATTTCTAGCAACCATATACTCAACAAAGAGATAGACACCAAAGGTTCACATCACAACTCGGGACACACAAGAAGCCCACTAGCAACCAAGAGAATAGGGGAAGAAAAATGGCACACCAGCCCGAACAATATACACACATCAAAGTCTAGTAAATTTCAACTTTCCGATAGCAACATTAGGTGCTCCATCTACCTCTTTCCTTATTTGAAGAGCATAGAACCGATTACGCCTCGGAGAACCCCTTGAAATACTTCACCACCCTTACCCTTGTTGCGCCTATGAGGACAATTTCTCCTCCTATGTCCCTCCTCACCACAATAGTAACAATCATTGGTGTCTTTCAAACATAGGCCCCTATGAACATTACCGCATGTTAGACATATAGCATCACCTTTATCTAGGAGACTTTGGAACTTTCCTTCAAAAAGGGCCATCTAGGCCTCATGCCCACTCCTCTTCCTTAACTTTTCTTCCTCCAAATTCTTGGAATATGTCATCAACCGAGACAAGTCCATGTCACTAATAAGCAAGGTGGGCTAGCATTCCTCACTCACCAAGTTGGAGACCCCCATCACAAACTTATTCATCCTAGATCTAGGATCGGCCACCAAATGAGGATCATATTTTGAAAGTTGATTAAACTTGAGGGCATACTCCATCACACTCATAGCACCTTGTTTCAAGTTCATGAACTCTACTACCTTAGCTTCCGTAAGCTCAAGAGTGAAAAACTAATTAAGGAAGGCCTATTTGAATTCCTCCCAAAGCACCACATAACCATTTTCCTTCTCACCCTTCCATTGATCATACAAAATTTTGTGCTACCCACGTGAGTTGGTATGTTGCCTACTCGACCTTTTCATTTGGCCCAAAATCCATGAAAGATGATATTGTAAACCTCATCAAGGAACTCTTGGATCTTTATCCACCTCTGACCCATGGATAACTTGAGGATTCATCCTCATGAAATCCTTTACCCTAGCTCTCAAGGTAGTTACATGAGGGGCTTGGACTCCTTGTTCGACTTGGCTGGATACCATTTAGGCAAGCATAGTAAGAGCATCGCGGAGCTCACCATTGTTAGGTTGCTCCTCGGGAGTTTGGGCCCATCTTCCTCTTGTGTTTTGGCATGACCAACTAGAAAAGCAAAGAACAATCATTAGGGGGGAAAACTTAACTCAACTTTATAGCATGACTTAGAACATGAAGAAGGGAAACATTTCCTAAAACGCCTCATAACCTCCTATTCATATTCATGGCGCGCTTCACAACCATGAATAGGACTCTAATCGATGCGGTGTGTTAGACTTCGAGGATCTATCAATTGAGTGCTATGACACTATCTTTGTCATGACCCAAGCCTAAGGCCTAGCCGTGACCGGCGAATGAGAGAACCTGAAGGAACCCCAAACAAGACACATAGCATATCATTACACATCGCGGAAATAATGAAAAATAATGTAAGAAAAATAAATAAAGGGAAATGAGATTATGGGAGAGGCTCATATTTAAATAGCTTGAATATCATAAGTAAGTCAAAGTTCAAGCATAATACATAACTTTTCAACAACACCTCCAGCATAGGACTTAACGGGAGCCAAGACAAGCAAGCAGCCTCACCCTTATAGTAAAAGTACACCAAAAAAGAAGGATAGTCTTTAATACATAGCATAAGAACATAGATATTGCCGTCGCACAAGAGGACTCACCAACTAGCTTGAATGGAAAATACTAGCCACGTGAAGGAGGATGATCACCAAATGGAGCTTCGGTTCCTATATGGTAACATCATGTAGGCATATCGTATGCATTAGTACATTTGAAAGTACTAAGTATGTGGGATGCAATGCAACAAGAGATGGACATCATAATTAAAATGCATAATGGTAAATAATAGGCATCATAATGTAATATGGCATGTATGATCAATGCTTGAGTAAACATACTTAAATAACTCATGCTTGCATAGGGCATATCATGTGTATAAGAATAGACCCAACCGCTCACTTTGGGTTAATGAGGTACCAACCCCTCACTTTGGTTAATGAGGTACCAACCCGTCACTTTGGTTAATGAGGTACCAACCCCTCACTTTTGTTAGATTTCATCACTATTGCTACTTTTCCATGAAATCAACTCATTAATACCGTACTCTCATCATCATAAAGTTATCATATAACTTCACTTCCTCTCATCATTATACATCATATGCATACAATCATTTCATCATCATTCCATAATTATTTCATATTCATATAATCATCATAATACTATTCAACTCATAAGACATGCGTTGGACCTTTAATTCCACAAGAAATCCTAGCCGGACATTTTATCAACCATTTGGGGGTGTGTGATGGGGGTAAAAGACCATACAATTTAGAGATGAAATCATGCAAGAAAATTTGTAGTAAAATAATCAATCAACACCTTGCAATACCCCCAAGAAATTTACATCAAAACCCCTCATCAAATCTAATAATAGATCCAAGATTTAGAGCTCATAACATGCTAAAACAATCATACATTCACGAATTAAAATCATTGTACAGTAAATTTTTCAATATACAAGACCCACATGTAAAATTAACTTTAAATCATGTAATATTAGTAACAAGGAGGCTTAGGCACCATGGGTGAAAGGACCCAATGGTTCAACACCACATACCTTAAGACTAGAGTTGCTTGGAATTGAGATTGGGAAGAATGGATGCTTGAAAATGATCTTTGAATCCAATCTTGTTCTTGGGTTTCCTTGAAAATAAATTGGAGCTTCATAGAGGCTTTTGAGAGAATTGAGAGTGTATGTGAGATGAGAGTAATGAGAGTTATCCTCAGAACCTTATTTAGGTCTTTTAGGAAGGTTAAGATAGGATTGAAAGTCTCGAAAGGGCATTAGAGTAATTAGCATTTACGAAAATACCATTAGTGAACGGATGAAAAATTTGGCCAGGTGCGGGAAAATTTCTACTCACCTCCATACTTTTAGGATCCATCTTGGTACCATCCCCCAACACCATATGACCTAGAAAGGCAACCTCTTGCAACTAAAACTCACACTTCTCATATTTAGCATACAACTTCTCTTCCCTCAATTGTTGTAACACCACCCTCAAATGAGCCACATGCTCCTTCTCACTATGGGAATGGATCAAGATATCATCAATGAACACCGCCACAAACAAACTGAGGTAGGGTTTGGAGACCCTATTCATAAGATCCCTAACGATAGCCGGTGTATTAGTCAACACAAAGGACATAACCATAAATTCATAGTGCCTATACCTTGTTTGGAAGACTGTCTTGGGAACATTACACTCCCTCACTTTCACTTGGGGATAGCCTGACCAAAGATCAATCTTAGAGAAGTGACTAGCCCCTTGAAGTTGGTTAAAAAGATTATCAATTCTTGGTAGAGGGTACTAATTCTTAGTGGTGACTCTATTAAGATGTCGGTAATCCATAGACATTCTAAGAGAACCATCCTTCTTCTTCACAAAAAACATCGGTGCACCCCAAGGTGATTAACTAGGCCTAAACAAACCATTCTCCAACAAATCCTTTAATTTCTCTTTCAAATCCTTCAACTCCATCGGGGCCATATGGTAAAGAGGAATAGAAATAGATTGAGTGTCTTGAAGGAGATATATGCCGAAATCTATTTACCTTTCAGGACGAACACCGGGAAGCTCACTAGGGAAGACATCTAGGAACTCATTAACCACCAAAACCAACTATATGGGAAGGACTTTAGATGCCACACCCGTAACACTTATAAAATGATTGAATCACCCCTTAGAGATCAACCTTTGGGCTTTAATGCAATAGATAAACCTACCTTTGACCACCACATTATGACTGTTCCACTCAAGGACGGGTTCATTTGGAAAACTTAATTTGACCCTATGAGTTCTACAATCAATAGAGGCATAATATTCATGCAACCAATCCATCCAAAGAATGACATCAAAATCCACCATATCAAACTCAACATGATCACAAGGCAAAATTTTATGCAAAATGCAAACAGGATAATTTCTATAGCCCTTTCTATAAAAAATAGATGCACCAGTGGGAGTAGACACCTCATAAGACTCACACAACAATTCAGGCTCAACATGAAACTTTTTGGCAATAAAAGGGTAACAAAAGAAAGAGTGCCACCAGGGTCTATCAATACATAGACATCAGAATCAAAGACTTTTAACATTTAGGTGACGACATCGAGCACCTTATATATCCCTTGCTTCTCATGAAGAGAACATAATAGATTATGCCTTGGGGAACGACCTTGTTGGCATCCTCTCCCCAAGGGAACCACATTTGCACCCCCGCCTTGTGGACGAAGATCTTTACCCTTGTTGCGATTACGTGGATGATCAATCATCTTGTGGCCTACTTCCCCACAACCAAAAAAGGTATTGGTATCCCTCAAGCATGGGCCACCATGAACCTTATACATTTTGGACACATAGAATTAGGAACCATACCACCATTAACTTGGGCCCTGGGGTAGTCATTAGAAAACCTTCTATTAGGAGCATGAAAAGACCCTTTGCCTAGATGAAACCGGCCACCCTTGGAACTTTGGAACCTTCCATCAAAATAGCCCTCTTAGCCTCACTACCCCTTCTCTTCCTCAACATTTCCCCCTACAATTTTTCTGCATAAGTCATAAGGATGAAAGACCCCAAAAAGTGCCCGAAAATGTTCCTCGAAAGTGCTCGAAATTCTAATTTCCATATATCTAAAAATACATGGGTTATTTCGAAAATCCAACTTGATATTCTTGTTCAGGGGGAAATATTGAGTGGGGGATGTGTCTAACCCGTATTTTAGAGCAACTGTAGCAAAATCAAATTTTTCAAAGTGAACAGTAAAAAAGTGTAAGTGAGCATTCCTTCTGAGACACACACTACTGTTAAAATTTTCCTCATTTTTGACTTCGGTCCAAGACTTTTAAGTGTTGGGATAAAGTGTTGCCACACATAAAAATACCTATACTTAACCTTATTTCCCCCTTATATCATCTAAACCATTCCACAATACTCACTTAAACACTTAGACTAATTTTCCTCTCAAGATTCAAGTCCCAAAATCCTCATCCAGATCTAAGGATGTCTTTCAAGCTCCAAGTCTCCATTAAAGTCTTCTTTAAGAAATTCTCCAAAGTCAAAGTATGTGGATTTCAACAATTGGGTCACTTCACCCATGTGCCCTAATCTCCTTTTTACTCAATTTGTATTATTTAAAGTTGATTTTACAAAATGGTCTACTAGTATGAACTTGTCTAAGAACTATGTTAAAGCTATATGGAATTGTGACTATTTTGTTATATTTTCAGCTATAAATCTTGGATCTATTGTAAAATTTGATGAGGGATTTTGATGTATATAGCTTAAGAGTATTGCAATGTGTTGATTGGAAGTTTTAAAATGGATTTTCTTTCATGATTTCTCTCTTAAATTGCATGGTTTTGTATTAGCACTACACACTCGCCAAGTGTTTAATAAAATATGCCGTTGGGATTTATTGAGGAATAGAAGGTCCAATGCATCCCTTATGTTATGAATGACTCTATAATGATGAAAGAAGGGTAAACACGTGTTGATATCATGAAAAGTATCTACGGTGATGAAAGATGATGCCTAGTTTCGGGGGGTACTAGGCCAAAACAACCACATTGAGGGGTATATACCTTATTCGATTAGTTCACGGGGTGGGAGGCTCGAACTACAACATTGAGGGGTATATATGTTATTTACCTAGCTCAAGGGTGGTGAGCCTATGCTACCACATTGAAGGGTATATACCTCATTTGCCTAGATCAGGGAGTGGTAGGCCCGTGCTACCACATTGAAGGATATATACCTCAATTGCCTCACCAAGGAGGTAGTAGTAGTTGGTATATGATGTGGTCACCTTCATATCTTGTAATATGTCCTTCTAAGCATGTTTTACTTTAAATTAGCACTCATTCATGTCTTATTGTTATAATGCTATCTATTGTTTATGATATTGCATCTTGCCTATATGTTTATCAATTGTTTCATTGCACCTTACATACTTAGTACATTCAAATGTACTAATGCGTACTCTTGCCTACATGATATCATCATGTGCGAACCAGAGCTTAAGTTGATCATCATCCTCCTCCACGTGGCTAGTATGGTACACTCAACCTAGTTGGTGAGTCCTCTATGTCAGGGACTTTAGACTATGTTTCTCTTATTATATAATGAGATACTGTTCTTTCTCTATTATGTTGACTATGAGAATGATCCCGGTTGCTTATCTTGGCCCCTGCTCTTATCTATGTATTAGAGTATTGCTTGACATGTTATGTACCTATGATATGAGCTTTGACTCTTTTGCCTCTTGGTCTTGATGTTGTGCAAGGTTTCCCTTAGTCCCTTGCCCTTATTTCAAAACGTTTACATGTTATTTAATTATCAATATCTCTTCCTTAGTCCCTATTGCCCTTGTGTGTATCTTTCTTATTGTTTTACCTCGGTTCTGTGACCAATGATGTGTGGATGATATGCTAAGTGGCTTGTTTATGAGTTCCCCGTTCTCTGGCCACGTCTAGGCCCTAGGTCTGGGTCATTAAAAAGATGGTATCAGAGTAGTAGGTTGTTAGAGCCTCGAAATCCAACACATAGCATCGATTAAAGTCTTATTTATGGTTGTGTCGGGCACCACCACTATAAGGAGAAGGCTATGAGACATTTTGGGAAATGTTTCACTTCTTCATGATCTATATCATGTGATAAAGTTAGATTCCCTAGAACATATTTCTAATCCCTAATCGTTACATTTCAGAATATGTCTCAAGCTATCCAAGATGGCGATATGTCAAATGCGGAGGTTCGTAATGCTCTATGGGTAATGGCCTAGCGGTGACAATATTTGAAACTCAACTCAATCAACAAGTGAGTTCCCCCAAGACATCAAATTGTAAGAGGTAGGGTAGTGAGGCCAAGAAGGCCCGTGTGGAGGGTAAGTTCCAAACTCCCAAATGTAGAGGTGGTGGTGGTCAAGTGCCTCATGCTAGGTGCCCAAAATATGGTAGAGGCCATGATAGCCTATGCTTGATAGGTACTAATGCTTGTTATGGTTGTGAGGAGATGGTTCATACGATAAAAAAGAGTCCTCATAAGCGTAAAAGGGGTAAAAGTGGTGATGAGAGGGTGGAAAGGACTAGATACCGAAAGTGTGGAGAGGGCCATAGTGGCCTATGTTTGAAGAAGTCTAATGATTACTTGAATTGTTGTGGATTTGTGCATGAAGTTAGTGGTTGTCCTCTTGCTCAACCGAAAGGAGGTGATGGTGGGATGACTAATCCCAAATGTCTAGGGTGTGGTAAGAACCATAGTGGCCCGTGTTGAGGGAACACTAGTGCTTGCTTTGGATGTAGTAAAGTGAGTCACAAGCTAGTGGATTGTCCATTTGTTCGAGGGGGTATAAAGGTGATCGACTTTTGGATCAAGGTGGTCATCTTAATCAAGTGGCTCAAGGAGGGGATGAGATGTCCGATGCTATTACCAGAAAACTAAAGTTTTCTTGGCTTTGATGTGCATTATTAATAGACGCAATGTGCCACTATATCTTCTCTATTCATTTTGGTTGCTAGTGGGACTTCTTGTGTGCCCAAGCTGTTGTGTGGACCTTTGATGTCTATCCTTTTGTTGAATATATGATTGCTGGGAGGTTCATAGGTGTTGATCTAGATTTGACTTGCATTAGGTCGTGTTTTGTGGCTTGTTGGAGTTGGCATGTGGATTTTGATGTTATAGTAGGGACGGAATGGTTGCATGCATGTTGTGTCTTCATGGATAGTGGGACCTATAGAGTTAGATCCTAATTCCCTAATGAGCCAGACTTTGAGCAGGAGGTTGTTAAGTGATAGCAAGAGAGGTAGGTCGATCTCATATGTTAAGGTACAATTGGTCTCTAAGGGGTTGCATTTATCGTGTTGTGAGGATTGGAGGTGTTGAACCTAAGTTGTTTTGCTTCTAGAATTGTTTTTGGTGGTAGACGAGGCCTTGAATATCCCTTTCCGATATTTTGATTTTGGGGTAGTGGTTTTGGGTTTGACTAGTGCGCCAGTTATGCCTACAAGCCTCATGAATAAGATCTTTAGTCCCTACTCTATTATGCTTATGGTGGTTTGGTAATGATATGATAGTTTGTTTCCCTAATGAGGTAGTGCATGAGAGTCATTTGAGTGTAGTACTACAAAGTTTAAGGATGAAAGCTGGATGCTAAATAGGAGAAGTAGGAGTTATGTTGTAAGAGCTTGCCTTCCTAGGTCGTGTTGTGCTGGGTGATGGTATGAAAGTAGACCCTAGTAAGATGAAGGTGATTAGAGATTGGCCTAAACCTTTGAGCCTATCAAATATTAGGAGCTTCTTGGGCTTAGCGATCTAATATCGGAGGTTGTAAAATAGGTTATCTTATATTACTTCTCATATCACTTAGCTGAACCTAAGTAAGGCCAATGTTGTGACCGACGTTTTGAGTAGGGTGATTTCATAGGTCCAAGAGTTGGTATCTCTTGTGATTCCTTTATGCTAAAATAGGATTCATGTGTGTGTCCCGGATGGTTGTGTGAGTCTATAGTGGCTGGAAGAGATCTATAAGGGTTGCCCTATGTTATCATTGCGTAGAGTCTTGTCTTGTGATTTCGGTTGGACTTAGTTTGAGGTGTTGGAGCTCTTGGAGTAGTTTGGGCTACTTGCATAGCATGATTCAAAAGAGTGTAGAACCCATAAGGCTATAATATGATGGTTGAGGATGGTCGATCTATTTGATCAACTACAATGGGTTGTCACTTCTCTAAGATTGATCTTTGGTACGTGTTTTGTCCCCAAGTGAGGATAAGGGTAAGTGATATCCTAAGTGTCTTTTTGGACTAGGAGTGAGAATTATTAGTATTGATGGAGTTGTTTGGTTGACTTATGCACCGGTGGTGTTTGTGGGTTCTTGAATAGAGTCTTACAACCCTACCTTGGTATGTTTGTGGTTGTCTCTAATACTGAGGTATTGATTTTTTTAGAGCTTGTGAATCATTTGGGGGTAGTGTCGCAAGTCCTCCAGAGGTTGTTTGCTAAATATGATAGGCATGCATTGTGGATAGTAAGAAGGTTGTTAGAATTCTTTAAGGATTATGAATAAGTGTGCATTATTTTTCCCTGGTAAGGCTAATGTTGCGGTAGGTGCTCAAGGTAGCCTAGCATGTGTTGTTGGTGGCTAAGAGGAGACTAGTGGTGTCCATCGGTTGGTTAGGTTGGAAGTTAGGTTGAGGGAAGTTGAGCATGGTGATGTAGGATTCTTGATGGTTCCAAGTCTTCCTCGGTTAAGAGGTCTATATAAGGTAATTCCTTGATTCCGCCTTATTAGGGTTGGAAGTTTTGGGTGAGAAGATGATAGAGTGGAGGTTGTCTCCCAAGGGGGAGATTCTGGTTATGGTACCAAGTGGGTTAGGTGTATTTAACGTTGACAATTGAGTGGAGGATTGTGAGTCCTTATTGAGTGTAGAGGGAGTTTGGTAAGGTTGCATAAGTTTGGGAATTGCCTATGGTAGGGGTATGGTTTATCCTGTTTGCCATGCTTCTAGGTTGAGGGGATTTGCTTGTGACTCTAGTGCTATAGAACTCTTTGAAGTTGTAGGTGAGTCAAGGATAAGTTGGCTTTGAAGGAGGTCTCGGTAGAGATGTTGGATTGATGAGTGAAGTTGATTGATAGGATGTAGTGTTCATCAAGGCCATTTGGAAGAGTCATCTATTCATATGTGTTTCTCGGGGAGCTGATGCAGGCTTGGAGAAATAATATGCATATCTCTTTCATTCTATTCTAGATTATGATGACATGTCAAGTCCTTTTCATGATTCCAAGCCTTATGTTTCAGCCCCTATGTCATTTGCATGCCTCTATGTTTATGTTAATAAGTTCATGACGATTTGACACTTATATTGATATTTTGAAAATGATATTTTCAATGTATTGTTGCATTTGTGTTGAGGCTGATTTTTCATGATTACACTTCTCATACACGTTTCTTTGATATTTGGGAACGAATGTTCCCAAGGGGGAGATATTGAAACAACCCCAAAAATTGTCCAAAAATGTTCGTTGGAAGTGCTTAGAATCGTAATTCCATATATCAAAATATCCTTGCATTATTTTAAAAATTCGACTTCATATTCTTGTTCAGGGGCAAAATTGAGTGGGAAATGGGTCTAAACCAAATTTTAGGGAAACCGTAGCAAAATTCAAATTTTCAAAGTGAGCTGAAAAACAGTGTAAGTACGAGTTCCTTTTGCAGCACGCATTAGTGTTAAAATTGTCCTGATTTTTGACTTCGGTCCAAGACTTTTAAGTATTGGGCCAAAGTGTTCCCATACATGAAAATACCTGTACTTAGCCTTATTTGACCCTCATACCATCCAAAACATTTCCCAATATTCACTCAAAAACATAGACTAATTTTCCTCTCAAGATTCAAGTCCCGAAACCCTCATTACGATCTAAGGATTTCCTTCAAGCTCTAAGTCTCCATTAAAGTCTTCTTCAAGAAATTCTCCAATGTCAAGGTATGTGGGTTTCAACCCTTGGGTCCTTTCACCCATGGTGCCCTAATCTCCTTTTTACTCAATTTGTATGATTTAAAGTTTATTTTACAAATGGGTGTACTAGTATAAACTTGTCTAAGAACTATGTTAAAGCTATTTGAAATTGCGATTGTTTTTCTATGTTTTGAGCTATAAATTTTTGATCTATTGTAAGATTTGATGAGGGGTTTTGATGTATATTTCTTGAGGATGTTGCAACGTGTTGATTGATGGCTTTACAATTTCTTGCATAATTTCACTCTTGAATTGCATGGTTTTACCTTAGTAGTACATACCCACCAAGTGGTTGATAAACTGTCCAGTCAGGATTTCATGAAGAATTGAAGGTCCAATGCATACCTTATGTTATGAATGACTCAATGATGATGGAAGAAGGGTAAATATGTGTTGATTTCATGAAAAGTATCAATGGTGATGAAAGATGATCAATTGCCTAGTTCACAGGGTAGTAGGCCCGAACTAGCACATTAAGGGGTATAGACCTCATTTGCCAAGCTCAGGGGTGGGGAAGCCCGAACTAGGTCATTGACGGGTTTATACCTCAGTCGGCTAGCTCGGGGGTGGTAGGCCTGTGCTACCACATTGAGGAGTATATACCTTATTGAGGAGACATGACTACACTTTAATTTACATAGTCTACAAAGCCTCTAGATAATGAAAAGTATCTGATAAGGGTCGGGATAGGCCTCGCCTCGACTATCTACATAGCACAAAAATATAAGCTCTAGACACATGAAGCTCCGAAGAAACCTGGAGCTTGGTAACAGCAGCTTGATATCCTGTACTACTACTAGAGAGAGCTACAAGCACCTGTACCTGCAGCATGAAATGCAGGTCCCCCGTAAGGGACGTCAGTATGAGATAATGTACTAAATATGTACGGCAGGAAATACTGTATGTGAAGTAACAACTCAAATGAAACTATGCGCCGATGTAGGATAAGAGACCACCTTTAGGTTATACTGTGGAATCATGTACTTTATGTTATTTTTATTACTTTACCTTTACTGTATAATCTGTGTACATCATGTAGTACAAATGACTAGCTGATTAGTGGTAAATCTATATCATGATCGGCCCTGACTAAGCTTTTCCTTTCATCCCTTGGGCTACCCCCTGATAGGATTGACCCTGGCTAGGTCATTCTTCCATCCCTCGGGTTACCACCCATCAATAAGTAATACACTTTACCTTTCAATTACTTTTGAGATGATTTTTTTGTGGTCATAATATCCAAGTTTAGGACTGTAGATGTAGCGAGTGACATGAAAATAATCAAAAAAGACAATACGACAATGAAAAGATTACATTACACAACTAATGAAATAAGTACGAGATGAAACAACTCGTGAACTTTATTTAGCAACAAGAACACATATAACTTGGTATCCATGTATGTATGCAGATTTGAAGGTTACATGTGTGGGAGCATATGAACATGTGAAAGAGTGTATACATGGTTAATAGTTGTGTCAGAGTTTGTAACTGCCTTAATGTGCCAAGGAAGAATCTACATTTCACGCCAGGTAAGACAAAATCAAGTAGCCTTACATACCTCGTTATATGACCTTGTTATTACCTCAGAGTGACTGCTTTTTCCCCTAAACGTTTATATACAATATATTAGGCAATAAGACTAGTATTAGCAGCAAAGAAACACTTCTTGGTAGCCTAATATCATAAAAACTAACAACCGGGCAGCAAGCTTATAATTAGTGATCCAAAGGCATTCCTTCAACAATTTCACTTATAATCATATTTTCTAACAATCATTCTTTTGTACATGTCATATACATATTGTTGTATATACCTAACAGTCTTACAATAGCTCACAAGGCACAACACATAACAATTATACACAACACACAAGTAGGCAACATAACATTACGTCTTTTTGCTACATTACGACGTCAACAATTCCAAACCTTTACCAACTTCAACCAAACTGTTCCCAAAATATTTATGCATAAAACAGTCCTAAAACAGTTAAAAAAAGGTACCCAAAATAGGCAGAGGATGTTATACCATAGTCCTTAGTCAATCAGCCCATAATTTCTACAAACAATACACTTAGGATAACACGTTAAACCTCAATTGTTTACATATAACCAAATAGTGAAACAACCTTTAAACATCATTCTAGAACTGAAAAAAATTAAGAAAAGAAACCTTCTTCCATAATCAAGCCCACCAAGAAGAGAAACGCTCCCAAATAAATAAGAAAAGTATACAACAACCTTTGAAAGACATGCTGTCCAAAAGTTTCAGCATATACTTAAACAACATAGTCTCTTATTTTGCATAAGAAAATCATACTAAACACATAAGTAAACTTACTTAATATTACCTTCAAGGTGTAGGGCTTCTCCAAAAATCTTAAAAGTCTTCTTTTGGCTGCTTTACAAGGTTAAGAAGTGTAGAGAGAAAGCATTAAGAAAATCTGATTTCTTTTACAAGTTGAAGTGGCTTAAAGGTGCTGCTTGTAACCCCTTTTAAAGTGACAATTGTCGCCAACTTTCTCTTTAATATTTATCAATATTTTATCAAGTTAGTAATATACCATTTTTCCCATTTCACTTGGGCCTTAATGGGTTGCAAATTGACGGGTCTTTGCTGCCCATTTTTTCCCTTTCTTTAGCTAGTTGGGCCTAAATCATCGAATGAATTGTAATGGGCTTGGGCCCCTTTATTTATTCTTCTTAGGATGAATATATAGTCTATTTATGATGCTAAAACATAGGATAAAGTTACACCCTTAACATGTACTTTATTCATAATTAGACTTGGACGGATTCGACATCGGGCCTCGTCTCCGTCAAGCTGACGAATTTAAGCTAAGAATGTAGCTGGCTCACTTGCTAGCTTCCTAAGTCCTACAAGCATATCACTTCTCTCACTTCGTTTAAGGTCACAATCTCCTTGATTTGACTTAAAACTTGTATACACTCGACCCTCTTAAGCATTAGACGTACATATCGCCCTCTAATTTGAGATTCAAACACTTTTAGAAATAGGTGCTAATTTGACCAAGTCATATCATGTTTCATGTGCATAGGACTAGTATATGTAAGGTGCGGGGTGTTATACATACTCCCCAATACTCATAGACCCTTGCTTCAAATTCATGACCTCCATCATTTTTGCCTCCCTCAGCTCACGAGGAAAGAACTGGTTGAGAAATGCTTTCTTAAACTCCTCCCAAAGTATCAAATTGTTGTTCCCCTTCTCCTATTGCCATTGAGTATACCATAATTGGGCCACCCACTTGAGCTGGTAAGCTGCCAACTCCATCTTCTCTTCCGATCAAACACCCATAATCTGTAACACTTTGTATACCTCATCAATAAACTCTTGAGGGTCCTCATCCACTTTAGAACAATTGAACTCCGGTGGGTTAATCCTCATGAAATCCCCTAGTCTAGATGTCAAAGTAGGACTTGGGCCCCTTTGTTGATTTGATTGGTCATGGCTAGAGCTAGCATGGCAATAATGTCCCAGAACTCTTCATGAGTCAGTTGTTCTTCGGGAGTGTGGGCTCTTTTTCTTCTTGGGATAGGCATGATATAACATTGCAAAGAACATTCATTAGGGACAAACCTTACCATAACTTGTATGACATAGAGTAAGAAGGGAAATATTTCCTAAAACATCTCATAGCCTCTTACTCATAGTTGTGGTGCACTTCACAACCATGAATAATACTCTAATCGATCTGATGTGTTGGATGCCGAGGACCATTAAGAACCTAATGCTCTAATACCAAGTTTGTCATGACCCAAGCCTAGTACCTAGACGTGGCACGGCTAATGGGGTACCCAAAGGGATCCCAAAGAAGCTTCTAAACATATCATTACACATCCTTGGCTGCAAAAGTAATTAAACAACAATAAGATAATAAAAATAAGGGCAAAGGGACTAAAGAAGTCTTTTATAGCTTTAAAACATACAAGAGTCAAGAGTGTCAAAGCTCATTACATCATTACACAACTTATCCAACAACATCTCTAAACTTAGAATTGAGCGGGGACCAAGAAAACTATTCGGGCTCACCCTCATAGTTAAAAGCATACAATAAGATAAAGATAGTCTTTGCCTATGTAGGAACAAAAGATATCATCCTCGGAGTTGAGGACTCACTAAGCTTGCTTGAAGAGATAGTACCAGCCATGTGGAGGAAGGTGATCAAGAAGAGCTCCGGTTTATACATGGTAATATCAAGTAGGCATAGAGTATATATTAGTACGTTTGAATATACTAAGTATGCAAGATACAAAGAAACAATAGATAACAACATAGGCAAAATGCATTATCATAAGTAATGCATAGCATAATAACAATACGATATGTATGAATGATGCTTGAAGTAAAATGTGCTTATATAACACTTATTAGATATGTAGGAAGAGACTATCATCATCTATCAAACAACTCAGTACTTGGAATCCAAGGTAAGCCACCCGCTTGGAAGGTGGATAAGGTACATATCCCTCATCTTTGGTAGTACGGGATTGCCACCACCTGACAAGGTGGATGAGGTATATATCCCTCAGCTATGGTAGTGCGATATTGTCACCACCTGACAAGGTATATGAGGTATATATACCTCATATATGGTAGTACGGAATTACCACCACCTGACAAGGAGGATGAGGTATATACCCCTCATCTTTGGTATGGTCACCTGTAACACTATAGATACTTTCAATGATCACAACTTGTATATACATTTTTTTCATCATCATAAGGTCATATTACTCATAATCATGCATTAGGCATTCAAAAACCCCTAACATGACATTTTATTAAACACTTGGCGAGTGTGTAATGTTACTGTAAAAACATGCAATTCAAGAGCATATTCATGCAAGAAAAACTTGAAGTATATCAACCCACCAATACTTGGTAATACCTTCATGCAATAAACATTGAAGCCCTTCATCAAATATCAAAATAGATCATTGATTTATAGCTCAAAACATGCTTAAATAGTCACACTTTTATGAAACTCCAACAAGGTTAATAGTTAAATTCATAATAAGTAAGACTCATAAGTAAATCAACTTAGAAACATACAATTTATGTAAAAAGAAAGATTGGACACCATGGTTGAAAGGACTCAATGGTTTCAACCCACATACCTCAGCTTTGGAGAATTCCTTGATGACTGTTTTATTGAAACTTGAATCTTGAGAGAATTCCTTAAGATCCAGAATGAGTTTGGGACCCTTGATTCTAAGTGAAATATTTGTCTATGTATTTGAGAAGGTTTTGGGGAATGTTTTGTATGATATGAAGTTGAAAAGTGACTAAGTATAGGTGTTTTTATGCATGGGAAGACTTAGGCCCAAGACCTAAAGGCATTGGACTGAACAATAAAAAACTAGCAAAGATAACACTTATCCATGCCTTGGCAGCATTACACCAGGGGCACGGATCATCTCTGAAAATTGCATTTTTTTGAAAAACTAAATTTTTATATGGTTTCTCTCAAATGGTGGGTAGACCCATTCCCCACTCAATTTTACCCCCCGATATTAATATGAAGTTGAATTTTTGATATCATGCACGGACGTTTAGATATATCAAAATTACAGTTATAGGCACTTCTGAGGAACATTTTTGGGTACTTTTTGGGATCATTTCAATAGGGGAAAAGTTGACTAATTTGGGGCCTTGGAGTAGTAGCGGATAGGTGAACACTATGTGGGATACCACGAATGGTTACTTTAAGAAGGTGGCCACCAAGGTGCTAGGGGTCTCAAGAGGGATCTTTGGTGGATGAGAAGGTGATTGGTGGTGGAGTGAAGAAGTTCAAGGAAAAGTGAAATCCAAGAAGAATTCATACACGAAGTGGATTGGATGTCGGAATAAGGATGAAAAAATAAGGCTTAAGGATATTTATAAGGTGGCAAAGATAGAAGCAAAGATAGCAGTGACGAGTGCTAACATAACAACATTTGAAAGGTTGTATGTTATGTTAGGGGAAAAAGGAAGGGATAAGAGATTGTACAGGCTTGCAAAGCTCAAAGAGAGAAAAGCTCATGAATTAGACCAAGTGAAGTGCATTGAGGATGAGAAGCGTGAGGTGTTGGTGGATAAGAATTCCATTAAGATAAGGTGGCAAGTGTACTTTCATAAACTCTTAAACGAAAAAGGGGAAAGAGAATTTGAGCTAGGTGATTTGGAACACTACGAAAGTTATCGAGATTTTTGTTATTGCAGGAATTTTAGAGTTAAGGAAGTTAGACGTGTTGTTTGTGGGATGAATAGAGGGAGAGCGACCAGACACAATGAAATTCCAGTGGATTCTTGAATAGCTTAGGTAAAGAGGTTTTTGAGTGGTTGACTAGGTTGTTTAATGATATTATGAAGACCGCTAAGATGTCCGATGAATGGAGGAGGAGTACAAAGGTTCCACTGTACAAGAACAAGGGGAATATTCAAAGTTGTAACAATAACAGGGGTGTCAAGTCATTAAGCTACACTATGAAGGTTTGAGAGAGAGTGGTGGAGACAAGGGTGAGGAAAGTAGTGTCTATTTCTGAGAACCAGTTTGGATTTATGCGAAGATGATCAACAACTGAAGCAATCCATCTTGTTCGACTGTAACGATCTACCCTAACACTGCGAGCTATTGTCCGCTTTGGACACTATGGTGACAGTGCCACGCATACCCGCACGGATTTGTCCTCTTGGTTTACCCCAAAAGGTGCCTCACAAGTTAGATCCAAGCCTCTACTAATATAGCCCAAGAACTCCCCTTCTTTTTTCGATGTAGGATTCGCCTAAGTGAGCCAAGGCGACACACCAAGAACTCACCCCCCGTAGGGACTCAGCATCCTTGCTGAGGTTTTCCCTACCACCGTACTAGCAGAGGGTCGACTCTGATACCAACTGTAATGATCTGCCCTAACACTGCGAGGTATTGTCTGCTTTGGAAACCGTGGCGACAGTTCCACGCGTACCCGCACGGATTTGTCCTCTTGGATTACCCCAAAAGGCACCTCACAAGTTAAATCCAAGCCTCTACTAATATAGCCCTGGATCTCCCCCTCTTTTTCTAATGTAGGATTTGCCTAAGTGAGATTAGTGGAGAACTATTGGGAGAGAAGGAGGGACCTTCATATGGTGTTTATTGACTTGGAAAAGGCTTATGAAAAAGTGTCGAGGGATGTTTTATGGAGTTGCCTAGAGGCAAAATGTATGCTAATGTTGTATGTTAAAGTGATAAAGGATATGTACAATGGAGATAGAACTCGGGTAAGAACGGTGGGAGGAGACTTAGAGTACTTCCATTTTAAGATGGGACTCCATCAAGGATCTGTGTTGAGCCACTTTGTTTTTGCTTTAGTAATGGATGAGCTAACACGGTCTATCCAAGAGGGGGTACCATGGTGTATGATATTTGCAAATGATATGGTACTAATTGATGAGAATCGAGCCAATGCTAATGATAGATTAGAGGTTTGGAGAGATACTCTGGAATGCAAAGGGTTCAAATTGAGCACAACAAAAACAAAATACTTAGAGTATAAATTTAGTGTTGCTAGAGGTGTAACAGACATTGAAGTGAAGCTTGTCACTCAACCTATTCCTAAGAGAGAAAGTTATAAGAATCTTGGATCCATCATCTAGAGTAGTGGCGACATCGACAATGATGTTGCACATCATATTAGGGTAGCGTAGACGAAATGGATGCTTGCCTCTGGAGTGCTATATGATAAAAAGATACCAACTAAGCTTACAAGCATGCTTTACAGAATGGTTGTCAGACCACCTCTATTATATGGGGTGGAATGTTGGACAATTAATAATTCACATGTTCAAATGATGCAGGTTGCGGAGATGAGGATGTTTGAGGTAGATTTGTGGACATACCAGGAGTAATAGGATTAGAAATGAGATCATTCAAGAGAGGCTAGAGGTGGCCCCTGTGGCTGTTAAGATGAGGGAAGGGAGACTGCGTTGCTTTGGACATATACAGAGAAGGAGTATTAAGGCTCTTGTTAGGAGGTGTGAAAGATTGGATTAAGGGGATACGCAGAGGTGTAGAGGTAGACCGAAGAAGTATTTCGGGTTGCTGATCAGACAAGATATGGCGAAACTTCATCTCACCGAGGACATGAACTTAGATTGAAAAGAGTGAAGGTTGTGTATTAGAGTAGAGGGATAATAGGCTTGTAGGGGTAGGTCGTTAATTGACTTTGTGATATAGTAGGTTAGTAGGAGTAGTGATGTCTTCATATTGTATGATGTTATTATTAGCCCTATTTTTGTTTACTCTCAGTGTATTTACATTGCCTATATATATTATGTTGTTACTTTCCATCTTGACATATTAAATTTATTGTATTTATATAATATCATGTGTTTTTCCTTATTAGTCACCCTATTTGTTCTCTTTCTTTTCCTTTTCTTTTTACCATAACTAGTTTATTCTACTTAAGGGTTTTTAAGAAGTGGGTTCCCAGGAAAAAAACTCTCTACCTCTACGAGATAGGGGTAAAGTTTGCGTACATTCTACCCTCCCCAAACCCCACTTACGAAATTCCACTGGCTATTCTGTTGTTGTTGTTCTAAAGATAATCATCACAATCATAGCCTTTTGATTTAAAGTACTTTTTTCCTTTCAATATCTTCATCAACAACTAGGATGCCTGTTTTTCTTCAATATCCCATTCGGAGCCACCATTTATTTAGTAATTGTGTACCCATCTCACCCATAGATTTTCTTTCTTGTGACTTAGGCACCACAACCATTTTGCAATAGCTGCTTTTTTCCATATCTTAACATCAACGATATTGAGTTCTAGCAGTGTTGGGTTTGTATAGTTGATCCCATGCAACAAGAGCGTCTTTACTAACATCACCTTTTCCTATCTTAAGATACCCTCTACATATAGATACGATCATAGAAATTATCTTTTTAGGGAGAACAAAATATGTGACAAGTAGTTCTAAATAGATAGTAGGACACTTTCCATGAGTTGTACCCTTCTTTCATAAGAGAGGATCGTTGTTGTTTATGTTATAATACTGCCCATCATTTTGTCCAATAAGGGTTGGCATTGGAGAATAGAAAGCCTTTTAGTACTAAGGGGTATCCCTGGGTACTCAAATGGAATCTTTCCCTTGTTAAACCCCAAAATATTTCCCTTTCAGATAGATTTTTAACCATAGGAATCAGAGTTACTATAGTTTAGTATATAGCTTTACACATAGTACCTGTCTCAAACAAATGATCACTGTTGTTGTCACCTATTTCCCAATAATCTTCCATTTTTTATTAAAGAAAACTGCATTTGGTCCATCACATCCTGGGACCTTGTCATTATCAATACATTGCTTAGCATGAAGTACTTCATCTTTAGAATGGGGAAATAAGATCAAGTTGTTGTTTCTTATTCAATAGGTAGTCAATCCCCCATGACTCTTGGATTAACAGCAGGGAGGCACTACCCAGTAGTTGCTAATAAAAGTTTAAGAGCTCCATTTCAATGCCTTTGGGGGTGTTCACTAAATTGCCATTTGTGTCCAACAATCTCCTTATCTTATTATGCACTTGTCTACTTCGCATCGAAGCAAAGAAGTACTTAGAGTTATAATCTCCTGTTTTGAGCCAGTGAACTCTAGCCTTTCACATGAGTATGGTTTCCTCAATAATATATACTTACATAATTATAAGAGAAGTTGATTCTGTACACTAATATAGAAGAAAATCACATTCATGATTTAAACATATATGCACATCTTGATAATTTTACATACATAATAAAGTAGCTGAAAATAAATCAGAGAAAGAGATGCTTATGAAGGAGAATTCAATCTTTCTCTTTTGTTCTATCATACTATTTAGAAGATCTGAAAAATGAATCTTTTTTCAATTTTTTCCATTTTATCTTGAAACCATTAGTTATATGTCATTTTATATCCCACTCATGAAATCAAAGCAACTACATAGTGACCAAAGGCTTCTGGAATTAAATTGGTTAGCTACTGCTTGGTAGTATTAAGTTTTACATATAATGAGCTATTGTTTATTGTCGATGAAGTATAGTATTTGGCTTAAATTTTATTTTATCTTCAATTCCTCTGGTTTTTCTTCAACTTTATGAGGTTCATACCGTAATTAGATAGCTTGGTAGTTGACTAAAATTAGAATACTTCAGCAAATTGAATGGAATTAGAATGCTATAATTGTTCTGTAAATTGTGGATTTAAAATGCTACTGTAAGAAAAATATTTTTTTCTAACTATTTTTGTTTGTGAATCAGCATATTTTGACTAAATTTAAAGAATATGAATGAAAAATACCTTTTACTCAATCAATTTGTGCTTGTTACTAATTATTTTGTTCATTTAAATATTAATAGGACCATTAATAGTATGGAGTATGGTCACTACGATTATTCGTTGCACTTATGTCTGACTTCTTAATACACTCATCACTTTTACAAAGTTGCATTCATCTTTTCCACACGTACTCACAATTATTTCCTATAGTTATGTTGAGAGAGGGAAGAAACTTGTAGCAATCATGCTTATAGTCCTTAATAGTATATCTGATTGCCTGCAGTTATGTTATTATTCAAAATGTTAATACATTTTGAGATTACATAACTGTATGCAATCGTATTATTAATAATTATAAAGATGATTATTATAATTTTCTTCCCTTCTCTCATAATAAATGTAGGAAAACACGAGTTTGTGTGGTAAAGAGGGATGAAACTTTGGAAAATTGATGAGCATATAAGAAGTCAAAAATAAGTGCAACAAATCATTGTAGTGACCGTGAATTTGTTGTCGTGACTCAAACAGGTAGTTCTATCTCAATTAGAAAATATCGCTAGAGACTTGTAAGCATATATTTCACAAACTACATGAGTAACTTCTTTATGTTGTCAGGTATATATGCTGGTATATAAATACATATTATATAACAAACACAATTGCATCTAAAAAAGTGATCTTCTCTTGTATAGACTATGAAAAGGGTAGAGATCCAAAACTAAGTGAGTTACATTTGCATATCCATACACATGATCATGATGAATTTTTTTTTTGAAGAGCATTCTCGAATTGTCTATGTAAGACCAAAACTTTGAAATCTATTTAAAAATGTATATGTTATTTCTCATTTGAAGAGGAAACATCTCTCTCTC
>JAABOM020099783.1:0-26663 GCA_011800125.2 Solanum clarkiae | reverse complement strand
CCCAATGTACTACTAATAGTTGTTTTGCACTAGTTCTCTTCATCTAATGTTGGGGTGTCTATTGTACTTGAGAGAAGTGGTAGTTACTATTGTATGGGTTGGATTAAGATTTTGGGATACCTGGGTTGTGAGGTCATCTCCTACGTTCACTCTTGACACGATATGATTATCGTTGCCTATGTTCACTCTGGGCACAAATTGACTTAGAGTTTTGAATTCAGATATACTGGTTGAGTGAGTGGTTGTTTGACATCCTATCCTAGATGATTCTCCTCGTCGTTGTTAATCTTGGTGGCTATGTCCGTAGAGTCAGAGTCCTAGGTGATACTCCCTGCTGACTTTGGGACACGGTGGCCACGACTGTGATGCCTGGTGGCATATGCAAATTCTGAGGACCGAGCATCGGCTGAGTTTTAGGGGATCTCAATGATTACATTCTGAGTTTGAGACACTTCTATTTGTTCAGAGAGAGATATGAAACACCAATTATCTTGGGTTTGAGACTCAATTGATTATGGGTTGTGGACGCCATTAATAACATTTGGGGGTGAGGCCTCATGATTAATATTCTGAGTTGAGACACACTTTTTAATGCAAGGGGGATTCTTTCTCCCACGGGGGATGCATCACACCATTTTGCATGTACATTTTGGATCAGGTGCCATAGGGCGGCATAAGGTCGAGGACACAGATGTTATTTGATTGTTGGAGGAAAGGCCCATGATTGATTACATATGGATTAGCACACTTATTCACATCCTGATTATGCATTGGTGTACCTCCTGAGCTTATGAGGGCTCAGAGGGTGGTCAGGCTTAGACACTAAGGAATTACTCCTATATATAATTGACCCTTGTTCTGATAATGTGGAGAGTTGTGCTCTGTCATTGTTTTATGAGATTTTGTGATAGTTATGAGGGGTTCTATGATAGTCTATCGATTATGTATTATGTGTGAGTGTACTTTATAGGCTTGTGGGGCCCAGTTAGTGTACATGCATAGGTATTAGGGCCTTGCACTCATGTACAACACTATCCCTTGGTTGGGGGTAGTTGGGGGATGAGCCTATACAGTTTTCACCAGTCGATATAGATGTTTAGTACTTGAGTTGGTTTAGTTATGGTTTGAGTATATCCAGATATGCCTATGCCTGGATCTATGTTTGTTTTGCTACACTACTGCAATTCTCTTTATATTTGGGCTTTATATATGTTTATTGTTTCACTCAGTCAACCAATGGTGCCTACAGGGTGCCTTTTCTGGTAATCACCCCTATTTCTGCATCTTCCCATGGGCAGGTCCATGTATGGGCCATGATATCTGAGTTGGGGAACTTTTGAACCGCTCAGGAGAATTTTTGGTAAGCACCAACAGATATGGTTTATTCGCAATATCCTTCCTTTTGATGGCTATTTTTTGTATTCAGACATTGGCCTTGTACAGTAGTGATATGTATTTTTAGAGGCAATCTAATTTCGTATATTATTATGATTATCTATATGATATGTCATTACGTCTATTATATCTCTATACAATTGACTTCTAAGTTCTAGTTAGATTACAGTTATTTATATTGTCACATTGGTTATAGTTTTGATAGAAAGATAGGATAGGTACCATGTGGTTGGGGTAATTGGCTTTCCTATAAGTGGGATCTAATAGGCGCCATCACAATCGGAATCTGTCATGATAGATACCTAGTTGGACAGCCTTAAGTTGAGATAATGCCATGAACATATGAATGCCTTGGTTGAAAATGCATGCTTGTTGTGTTTCTTATTTTTCTGGGCTATGGGTGAAGCACAAGTAACCCCAAATTCTTTTGTGTGATGTGAACTTGCCCTCTGATAGATTGGGTGACGTCATTCTCAAGGGTAAGTCATCATTTGATTGGGTTAATCATCATGGTGACAATGTGAAGGTAACAATAGATCTTTGAGCATGTGTTGATGTTTTAATAGTGGGTTAGTATGTGTGTTTTTCCTCCTTATTATGAAAATTGATCAATCTTGAGTTAGAGGGTGTAGGCTTTTGCAGACAAATTTGGTAATGGTCATTTTGACCGCTAGAGTGGACTTGGCGATGCACTGAAATGTGACACAAACCACTTTTTATGACTAAGTTTCAAGTTTAGTTCTGAACTTTTGGCGATGGTTAATTTCCACCGCTGAATGAATTCAGCGAATTGCTGAATATGAACTTTTATTGGCAAAAGTGACAGTGATTGAGAGTCTAAAATGTGTACTAAAAGGCGACGATTTTTTTGACCATCGAATTAGTTTGGCAGATCACTAAATATGTTTAGAAGACAAATAGAGAGAGGGACTGAGCACATTTGCCAGCCTGGCTAAAATCTGTTGTCATTCCCATTCCCTCTCTTTCTAACCCTATGGTTGGATGTCTTGGCCCTCTTATTTCTGAATGTTTCCCTGTTTTGTTGTCTCTTCTCATCAGTTCGTTGTACATAAGTCATCAACCTTCCAATATCAATGTCACTCACAAGCATAGCTCCCCTTCCATCTTTCTTTGTCCCTTTGTTCAATCCATCAACATATAACCCCATTCTACCACTCATATCAGCAACTATATCAGGGGCATAGTGGGATAGCTGGGTGAACTTAAGCCCATACTCTTGCATAGTCATAGAGTCCTATTTTAGATTCAAGAACTCTCTTACCATGGCCTCACTCCAATCTATCGAAAAGACATGCCCCAAGAGACTTCCTCGAACACTGTCTAAGTCAGCATTGGGGGTTCCTTTCCTCTACCCTTCTTCCATTGATTGAACCACAGCCTGACAACACCTTTGATCTGGTAGGCAGCCAATTCAACTCTATTAACATCAGCCACATGCATCACCCGAAACACCTTCTAAGGCTCATCAACGTAGTTCTCAGGATCCTCATTAGGTGCAGACCCGATGAACTCAGGCGGTTTCATCCTCAAGAATTCACGGACTATAGATGTGTCCTATACATCTTTTCTACCCACTCTTTGTTTAGCAGAAGGTGTTGTGACAGCCTGGGCTAAAGTCTGGATAGCTATGCGAAGCTCAGCATTAGAAATTTCAGCTTGCAGGGGCTACTCAGCAAGGATTGCTAGACCTATGGGTTCATCATCTCCCTGGGGCTTAGGTGGGTTAACATTCTGTCTAGAAGGTCGCCTTTTCCGCAAACAGCTCTTCTTAGAGGCATGATCACAACTCTGCAAACACATAACACATAAATTAGAAGAGAGTTTCATAGAGTTTTAACTCCACCGCAGGAATCAGATCATGAAAGAAGTGTAACCATTCCTAATGTCCCATTGTATCCTGCTTATGAAGTGTGGTGCACCACACACCCATAAAAAAGACTCTACTAGACACGCTTCATAGACTACCTGGGACACTTGAACTCTATGCTTTGATACCAAGTTTGTCAAGCCTTGGGAGGGTACCCTAGACATGACTGGCACTCAGAGACTATTACTAGTCCCCAAGCGAATCACTTGGCCTCATCACATTCATTCACTCAACATTTATAGCAAATCAACGGAAGACTAAAGATAAGAAATGGTGGACATTGTAAGTCTCAAAGTAAACAGGCTAGTATGAAAGAAACTAGCTCCACAGAATCTAAACTCAACAACTCGTCTCTAGTCTATGAAGCCTCTATCACTATCAATTGGTGTCAATGACGGACCCATGGCTACCTCAACTCAAAAATAAAACTAGTCTAAATTCTGACTCTAATAGCTATAAAAAAATAAAATAAGGATCTTCTGAAGTAAGGGAGACTCACCAACTCAGGTGACTGCAATAGATCCTTAACGGTGCACCTGTTGACGATCTCTAGTACCTGCCTCTACATCATAAAATTATGCAGTCCAAATGGACGTCAGTACGTGGAATGTACTGGTATGTAAAATGGTTGAATGAAATAGATATAGGTAGAATAATACAGAATAACATCAATTCAGAAGATAATCAGAATATCTAATGCCTATCTAAAGAAAGAACAAAAAGTAGACAATGACCAATCTACATCACTCCAATCTCATCGATCAACTCAACTCAGAGTACTATTAGTGTGGGATCTATCTGGGAGTTTTTCTTATTTGACAATAATCACTTATTAGCTAGTGATTGTACAACAATCCTGCTGATGTTGCCATACTCGTTCTGTTCTTGCCAGAAGAATAACAAACCGAATCCACAAGGGATCTAGTCTCTCAAGTTCTCTATTGCTTTCAGGGACTTCAACGTAAGAGGGAACCTCAGATGTAATAGTTCAATCCTCACTTATGCTTGGTGAAGTAGTTAATGAGTACGAGTTAGAATTTACTCTTACTTATTTTTGTATTTGATACTCCTCCCAAGACTCAATGCTCATAAGACCATCCATCTCAAGCAATCATCTCAATTAGTCTCATAGAGACTCTCATCATCTCATTAACTCGAACTCAATTGGTCCTTTCGGCCTATCATCTCAATTATTTCATCAACTCAATTCTCATTAAATAGCTCAAGGAGGAAGTTAATTAGACAAATCTATAGTGTTAAATTATGGATACTCATAGGACCGTCAAGCTCTATCAACTCATCATCAATCTCACATCACAATCGCAATCAACATTCTCAACTCAAGGGTCTAGACTCAATTTTCTAAGTTCATTCATACATTCTTTTACAAATTAATATATAGGGATAATAAAAATAACTAATATATACCATTTATTGAGTAAATCAAGTTTTTGATGATCATCAACATATAAAAATAAATATAATGCATAGATTTTCAAGAAAACATGCATGGAGACTCAATATACCCATAACCTTTTCTATTACAATCAAAGGGGCCACATGAAAGGATAAATCCATGCTTTAGTTTAACCTTACATACCTAGTATGAAGCTTTGACACTCAATCTCGCAAGAATCCTCCTCGTTCCTCAAATTCTCACTCCTCTTTTCTTCTCTTCGCTTTAACCCTAATCTTTGTTAGAAACTTAGAAAAGACTTAGGAATGGGGATTAAAACTCTTTATATGCTCAAAACGACTCATTTAGATAGTGTTTTAAGTTTAGCAGGGATTGAGAAAAGTCTAGAATGCCCCTCATGAAAACTGGAAAAAAAAAAAACACTTTGCCTCGAGGACCTAGTCTACGACGCGGACTGGATGATTTTTTGGGGTTTTTCGCCAGAAAATTTTCGATCGAGTTTTCTAATTCCGTAGAAAATATTGGGATCAATCTAAGTATATATTCGTTACAGGTCCATTTAGCGGGCCTGTCACACACTTATTCTAGAATTGCGTTTCGCATCAAAAAATTATCTTTTCATCTAATTGCTCTAAAAATTAACCAAGATCATTTTCCTACTCAAGTTTTCATGTTGATCGCATTTTCGGCCTCGGATTTGCCATTGGAGTTTAGGAAGATGCGTGATGTTCACATCTCTCTTCTAGGGATATTTTGGTAATTTTAGTGGGTGTTATAAATTTAGTATAAGATTTTTGCATACTCACATTAGATTGTTGAAACATATTACCACTACACAAGTAAATTAAAATTTTCATGAAGGTGATACTTTGTTTAACAACTTGAGAATTGAACAATAAGCCAATAAGAAATCCAACTAATAAAAAAACTATCCAATGCTCATGTTTGTAACACCATTGCCCCTGTTGCAACTCTAGATTATATATCACAAAAGGGACGGAAAATAAAATAAATAAATTGGAAGTGAAAATTATTTGAAAGTAGACATTCTTGACCATAGATCATAATTAGATAGTTATACGAGCGTCAAAATAAAATGTAGTCCCATGGTAAATTGAAGACTTGTACATGATAGGAGAGTGGTGAAAACTCAACAGCAGCCTTCATTGAACCTTTTCTTCACCTCTGTACCGAGCTAAAATAAAGAATAATGAAACCTGTGGCCAGGCATAAATAGAGGCATTCCTCGGGTGATTTCATGCTTCTGCTTACCGGTTGTTACATCACATAACTATACTTCTTCTACACAAATTACATTTCTTTCTTTTTCCTCGACTTGAATTCTTCCTGTTTGTTGTAAATGGCAAAACTAATTAATCACCAGAAGACACCTAACTCATACAATGATCATGTATGAAATTGGTTTTGAATTAAATCAAATATTACAAGAAAATAAACCTTTTCTTTTTGGAATTTTTATGTAGGTGTTAAAGGAACAAATAATTTAGATGATGTGACAATTTTGAATAAAGCAAAGTCTTTGAATATTCCTTTTATACTATCTGAAGAGCATACATCACTTAACTTTGAAAGTCAGTATTATTTATTGTCCTAACCCTTAACCCTCTATATTGATCCATTGCTTGACAAATTAAATTATTGGATTTAAATAGGTTATAAATGCTTACTAAAATTGTTACCATTCGGGATTTGCTTAGGAAAATTGATGGGCACTTTCGTTTGGGAGTAGTGCATGCATGGAATAAATGGAAGGAGAAAAGCCAGGTAAAACAAGTTAAGCAAATGGTTTCTGGACTTCAACTAAAACGTAAGAAAATTTATAAAGTCATATAAAGAATTAAAGTGCAATTGTTAATTGTTGGAAATCAAATTGTTTCATTAATTATAATATTATTATTTAATAAATTATTTAAGCAAAATTTGATTTAGTGCAAAGGCAAAATATATAGTAATCCAACTTTCAAGATAGGAGCATATAAGCTTAAATAATCATATGAATATTGTTAAGTCCTATGTTTTAGTAAGAAAAGTAATTATTGTTGATTTGACTCACTTAAGTCAATGAAGAAAAGATATTCTTGTCAAATGTCCGACCAAAGATCTCATTATAATTTCTGTCTTTCCCTGATGCTTTGTTATGCATATTTCTATTTTATAAATCCACTTAAATTATACTTATTTTGTACAAATTTTAAAATATTTTCCATGTATAATTTTAAAATATGAAAAATCTTAATGTACTAAATCTAATAGTTTTTTGGAAATCAACGCCAACAAAAATACTTTATAACTCATAGTGACTCACAAAATAATTATTTTAATTTTCACAATAATTGCAAGATAAAAATAAATGTCAGCTAATGTAAGAGAGAAAAATCCTAATTTATGGTTATAATTGTAAAATATGAGATCGCCTCATTGAATTTGCTTAAAATATCTTCTGCTATCATATATTTGTAGTACACGTTTAAGAAAACACAAAATTATCATTTCAAATGAAACAAATAGAAGTATCCACACCTACTAATGATGTAACTGAAAATAAAATTATGCATAAAATCTATACAGAGATATAACCACACAATGAATAAAATATGAATGCATGTCTTCCATGATTTTGATGCACCCATTTGCATTCCATACCAAGAAGGAAATAAGTCTATTTATAATGATATAAACCTTAAAATTTATACATGACTGATTATAGTTTTTTCATTTTTCATGTATCCCTTCAAATTTCATAATTAAGTGATAAAGTCTTTTCAATTTTAACATTTATTGATAGAAAATATTGATTCTAATTAATTGAACAATTATGTTCAGCCGTTACTTTCTTAAAAAAACCAAACTTACATTAATTCTCGGAAGAAATGACTTAGTTTGTGTTAACATATTTTTCCTAATTAAAATGTCATTATAGCTATTACTATTGAATTGAATTCCAATTTATTGTATTAACTTGATTTCTTGTGCACTAACATGGACAATTAATAATGATTACAACCTAATGTGGTTTTCAGCTTTTGAAGGGTAAAGGAACCGTTGAACTATCTTACATTAAAACAATATTATTTAATAAGATTTTAACTCCATTTTTATTTGTTGCCATAATTAATTTAATTTAAAAAGCTAGTAAAAAATTGTAATTCAAAAAAATACTGAAGTACATTTTCGTAATCCAACTTTGAACCTCAATCCTTCCCACTTCTAATAATATATGATGATGATGATATGATATAATATGATATGATATGATATGATATGATGAATGCTGGGACACTATTATATCTAATTTCCTCAGTTTTTTTTTAATTTTTTTACACCTTAAATGTAGGGATAATTCCAGTAGAAATTGAAAATCTTGTTAATTTGGTGGAGTTAGGCATACAGAAAAACCAGATCACCGGCTCTATCCCAATCTCCCTATTCAATATCTCCTCATTGCAAGGTGTTTCACTAGTGAAGGAACAATCTCAGTGGATTCCTACTACAGGAGATTGACAATTTAACCAAGATGCAAGTTTTAAATCTTAAGGAGAATAGGTTTACTAGTGCATATTTGAAGTGATAGCAAAAAGTACAACTTATACTAACTAGTTAAATTCACTAATTTGTTTCTAGTTGTGTTGCTAGGTGAAATACCCAAAGAGATAAGAACTCTCGTTGAGTTGGAGGAACTTAGTCTTCTTGATAATAGTTTTAGTGGTTCATTTGATATGGAGATGTTCAACATATGAAGGATGTCAGCAATTGATTTTTCATTCAATAATCTATCAGGAACTCTCCAACAAAACAAAGGCTCTATCTTACCCAACATTGAAAGTCCTCTTCTGAGTACCTTAACCAATCTTGTAGGGACTATTCCTCATTCTATCTCCAATTGATAAAAGATTATTATGCTAGACCTTTCAGGAAACAAACTCAGTGCTTGATACCCAATTCTCTTGAATATTTGACTCATCTACAAATCCTAGCCTTGGCGGAAAACAATTTAACTAGAGACTCCTCGTTAACCAATTTCAAAAATTTGAGAATTCTTGACCTATCTTTGAATCCTCTAAATGGTATGCTTCCTGTCTCCATAAGGATTTTCTCCATATCTCTTATTGAATTTTACATCAGCAGTTACGGAATTCCAAATGAAGTTGGGAACTTAACCAGCTTATTAGTGCTCGGTTTGGATGGAGACAACTTGACTGCATTGATTCCAACATCAATTAGAAACATGAGAAACCTTCAGCACTTGAACTTGAGTGACAACAAACTTACAGGATTTATTGGAGATCATATATATAAATTGCAGAATTTGGGTGAAATCAACTTGGGACAAAATCAACTTTTAGGATCTCTTCCTAATTATTTAAGGAACGTCTGCCACACCCTGGGAGGGTACCTTTTTCGTGGCCGGCACTCAAATATTATTGCTAGTCTACAAGCGAACTACTCAGCCTCATAACATTCGTAAAATCACATTCTAGTAGTGGAAGACATCTATGAATAAAAATACTCAATAAAAAGAAATGAAAATCAATAATAAAAGGGCCAAAGGACAAACAAAGCTATCCATAAACTGAATAAGACTAAGGTGAAAGAAACTAGTCAAAGATAACATCCCATCCCATCAACAGTCTAGTCAATGAAGCCTCTAAAACATGTGAATAGTGGTGTCAATGGCAGACCCATTGCTACATCTAAATAGAATAAGATAAGTCTAACTCAAACTAGAATGAAAACATAATATCCTCCGAGACTAGGGGAGGGATCACCAATCAACGAAAAGCAAATAGGTCCTCAACGGGGAGCTTTTTGATGACCACTAGTATCTGTCTCTGCATCATGAAAAGATACAGGCCTAAATGAACATCAGTACATGGAATGTACGATATCTAAAATGGCAGAATGAAACATGTAAAGGAAGAATAACATCAACTCAAGAAATAGGAAACTCAGACATCATGTCAAGAGTCTAAAGTAAGAATGTAATTTAGACAATGACTACTCATCTATCATCTATGTCCCATCCACTTAGAGTGATATCAAGGCCTATTTGGGACTTTCTCTAACTGATAACCATCACTTATGAGCCGATGATGATACAAAGAAGTGATATCCTTTCCATATCCAATACCCTGCTGAGGGTATAGGATATTCTATTAATGGATCCAAATTCAGTAACATCAAGTCCTCATTTTGGGACAATAGGAAACATCTGGTTTTACGGTTCCATCCTTTCCTACACTGCTTATGTAGTTATTGAGTTTGACCTGGACTCACTCTTACTCAACTCGGCACTCAATACTCCTCCCATGACTCAATATGTTCATAAGACATCAACCCTATGGTTAACTCATTCATCTAGTCTCATTGGATATTTGTTAGCTCAACTCGTCACATCAACTGTCAACTCTTTGGTTACATCATTTTTAGGTTCAATTCTTTACTCATCGGGACTCAATCATGCATCATTCTAACTCATAGAATTTAGGAGAACAAATGTGGAATTGAAACATTTATGGATTCCATAGACTATTTAGGCTCAGATTATGCTCATGCATGCTCATGTAAGTAAAATATGTGAAAATAATAAGAAATCATGCTAGGGTTCATGTAGTAAGGCAAAATCATCTAATTCAAGTGATTAAATCATAAAAACAGTAATTCATGCAAGATTATGTAGAAATACATCAGATTTTAAGAAGAACCTTCAAGAAACATTCATGGGAGACTCAATTTACTCACAACTCCATCAATCCAGGTTATGGGGCAGATGGGAGAACAGAATCTATGTTTTGGTTAACTTTACATATTTGGAAGTTTTGAACCTTGAAGTGTCTTGGAAGAATTCTCAAGTTTTTCTTCAAACCCTAACCCCCTTTTTTTTTTTTTCTTGAAACCTTGCTTCTATGTTTTGAATAGAGGTGGTAAATGGGTGGACTGGATTGGATTTAGATGGGTTGAATATGGATTGAAAATTGATTGGACCGCAATCAATCCATATAAAATATGGGTAAATATGGATTCAGTCAAATATGGTTTGGATAAGTATAGTTCCAGTCCACTTTATTCTCTTAAAGCCAAAAAAATTTAAATCAAAGCTAGATTGTTAATGTTCAATTCTCAATCACCCAACCTTACTCCCTAATAATTATTTTAAAAAAATTATTTTTTCAATTTTTTAAATACAAGTTCGGTTCTTTGGTGTACCGAAGATTTGAGACCCCTGCACCAAATCGAAGAACTGAACTTTAGAAAAAAGGAAACCAACACCGAACTGAAAAATCAAATTAGTTTTGTTTGGTTTGATTTTTCGATCTTCCAGTATTTATGCCCACCCTAATAAAAAATTAATTTTTTTTGCCACCACCACCCGACACCAAACCGAAAAACCCAATTAGTTTGGTTTGGTCTAATTTTTCAATTTTCTGATATTATGCCCGCCCCAGTAAAAAATATAAAAATAAATTTTTTCCCCAGACCCCACCATGACACCGAACCAAAAAACTGAATTAGTTTGGTTTGGTTTGATTTTTTGATTTTTCGATATTTATGCCCGTCTCAGTAAAAAAAATTTTAAAAAGTTAATTTTTTTGCCCCCACCCCGACACCGAAACGAAAAATAAAATTAGTTTGGTTTGGTTTAATTTTTTGATTATTCAAGATTTATATCTGCCCCAATAAAAAATAAAAAAATTAATTTTTTATGCCCCGCACCCACTCCGACACCGAACTGAAAAATTGAATTACTTTGGTTTGGTTCGATTTGTTGGTATTTATGCCCGTCCCGAATAAAAAATAAAAAAAATTAAATTTTTTTGCCCCCACCCCAACACCGACCCGAAAAACTGAATTACTTTGATTTGGTTCAATTTTTTGATTTTTTGGTATTTATATCTGCCCCAATAAAAATTTAAAAAAAAAGATAATTTTTTTGCCTCCTCCCCTCCCCCCGAAACCGAATCGAAAAATCGAATTAGTTTGGTTTGGTTCATTTTTTGATTGTTTGGTATTTATGCCTTTCCCAATAAAAAATAAAAAAATCGTTAAAATTTTTCGCCCCCACCTAGTTCCAAATTTTTTTATGAAACATAAAAAAAAATTATGCACATAAAAAATTTTTTGGGAGCAATTAAGAATTTTTTATTATGAGTTGGAAGATCTATGGGTCTATATGGGTACCCATATTTTATCCATTTTGACCATATTTGTATGAACTCTTAAAAAGATCAACTCATATTTACCCATTCAAAAAATATGAGTGATTCATTAAAATAAATATGGGTCAAATGGGTTCCTTTTACGTTATATGAATTGAGATTTCCACCTTTAGATTTGAGATAGTGATTTACTGAAAAAGTGTTAAACTGATATGTTTAGAGCTTTATTTAGGTTTAAGAATTTCAATTTTAGGCTTTGAAAGGCTGAAAAAAGATCAAAATAACCTTTCTTAAAAAACTGTCAAAAGTCATCTACGGGCCCATTTACGGCTTGTAGAAAGTTCCATTGCCTATAGGGACCCTTCCGTAAAGTTTTTGTCCAATTTCGGGGTCTCTGGTTCACTTTTACGTGCCCAATTTATGGCCCATAGAAGGTTCTACGACCTGTAGATGGGTTAGTAAAGTCTAGGATCAAAAATTGAAGTTTCAGGAACTTTTTCCAAGGAGTAGACGGGTTGTACTTCAATTTACGGCCCGTAAAAAGGTTTTGTAGAACAACTTTGCAACTGGCAGTCTCCAGTAAAACGGTCATAACTTTTGACTCCAAACTCTAAATGAGGTGAAGCTAGTTGCGTTGGAAAAATAATTCAAAGGGCTTTCATTTGGTAGGTCATGGACATCTAATTCTATTTGTGCTAAGAGTTATGATCATTTAAAATTGACCCTTGCATTATCCAACACTAGAAACTCAATTTTAGAGGAAGGTTTTGATCTTGACTAAGTACTAGAGGTCTCTTATGACCCTAATACACTTACCACCTACAAGAATGAGGCTTGAAACATAGGTATATGTGAGGATAGAGTTATGGGGTATCACAATATCTTCCCCTTGGGATTATTCGTCCTTGAATGATGAGCAACTAGGAGACCTATCAATAAGGAACTCAAATACTTGAATACTCATACTTCAGAAATCAACCTCAACTCAGATTCAGAACTAAAAGACTACTTCTAAAATCACCATTAGGCATGAATACAATTAAAGACATGCATGCTCAAATACTCATAGACTCAAGAAGAATATCAACTCAGAGATAAGAACTCTACTCATAATGGAAAAGTAATTCATAGGGTAGAAATGAGTTGTTACCATCAATTTAATCATTAGAAGGCACGAACAGGTGAGGGTATCTGGCCTTCATATCCTCTTCAGATTCCCATGAAGCCTCTTTAATGGATTGACTTCTCCACAACACCTTTACAAATGTAACCTCTTTAATTCTCAATTTGCGAACCTGATGATCAAAGATTTGGACTGGGGTCTCTTCATAACTCAAACTATCCTTTACTCCAATTCTTTCAACAAGCACAACCAAGTACGGATCTCCCAAACATTTCATAAGCATAGAAATGTCAAAGACTAGATGGATGGCTGCCAACTCTGTTGGTAGCTCCAATTTATAGGCTACTATTCCCACTCTCTTCACAATTTGGTGGGGACCAATGTATCGAGGACTTAACTTCCTCTTCCTTCCAAATCTCATCACACCCTTCATGGGTGACATTTCAGATACACCTAATCATTGACCTCAAACTCTAATAACATCAGTGTTGGACTTTTGAAGACTCTGTGCAGTTCTCAATCTCTCTTGGATAATCTTTGCCTTCTAGATAGCCTAATGTACCAAGTCTGGCCTAATCAACCCTGCTTCACCTACCTTGAACCATCCAATTGATGATCTACATCTCCTCCCATAGAGGGCCTTATAAGGAGCCATTTGAATGCTCGAATGAAAGTTTTTGTTGTTGTAGGCAAACTCAATCAAAGGCAAGTGATCATCCCAATTACCTTTGAAGTCAATGATGCAAGTCCTCAACATATTCTCCAAAGTTTATATAGTCGCTCGGCGTCACCATCAATCTGAGGGTGGAAAGCAGTACTAAGGTTCACCTTTGAACAGAAGTTTTTCGAAAAGGACTTCCAAAATTGAAGAGTGAGATGAGCCCCTTTATCTGATATGATGGACAAAAGAACTCCATGCAATCTGACAATCTCCCTTATGTATAACTGTGCATAAACCTCTACAGTTTCTGTCGTCTTTATCGCTAAGAAGTGTGTAAATTTATTTATTTGATCAACTATCACCCAAATTGAATCATGCTTTCTGTGGGGACCTCGGTAAGCCTGTGACAAAGTCCGTGTTAATTACCTCCCATTTCCACTATGGAATCTCAAAATTCTAAGCTACTCCACAAGATTTTTGGTGCTCAACTTTAACTTGTTAGCACTTTGCGCACTTGGAAACGAACTCAACAATGTCTTTCTTCATTCCACTCCACCAATAGACTTCTCTCAAGTCATGGTACATTTTGGTGGACCCTGGATGGATGGAATATCTGGAATTATGATCTTCTGCCATGATCCTTTCTTAGATACCATCAACATCTGGAATACACAATCTACTTTGGTATCTTAACACCCCATCTCCCACTTTGATGAATGTCATTATTTTTCGCTTATATATATATTCCTTCAATTTGAGTATGACACATCTCAATCTTGCTTATCCTTTACCTCTAATACAAGGGATGATATAGACCCATCATGCACAAGTACTCCACCTTTTCCAGATTCATCTAGTTGAATTCCCATCGTGCTAGTTTGTGTACCTTTTTATCTAACTCTTTCTTCTCTTCTTCCACATGAGCAGTGCTTCCCGTAGACAATCTGCTAAGAGCGTCAGCAATTACATTAGCTTTACTTGGATGGTAGAGGATGCTCATATCACAGTCTTTGAGAAACTCAAGCTATCTCCTCTGCCTAAAGTTAAGCTCTTTCTAGGTGAATACATATTGTAGGCTCTTATGGTCAAATAATACATCAACTTCTGCTCCATATAAGTAGTGCCATCAAATCTTGAGTGCAAACACCACCGCAGTCAATTCTAAGTCGTGAGTTGGATAGTTTCTCTCATGGTTCTTAAATTGTCTGGAAGCATAGGCTATGACCTTACCTCCCTGCATCAGAACACATCCCAATCCCACTCTAAAAGCATCAGAATAGACCACAAAATCATTAGTCCCTTCACGTAGAGTCAATGCTGATACAGTCGTTAATCCAGTTTTCAACTCTTGAAAACTCTTATTACACTCTTCGGACTACTGAAACTTTGCTTTCTTTTGAGTCAGCTTTGTTAATGGCAAGGATAAAGAAGAGAATCCCTCAATAAATCTACGGTAGTAACTAACCAAAGCTAGAAAACTTCTTATATCAGTCGAAGAGGTGGGTCTAGGCCAGTTCTTAAATGCCTCAATCTCTGCATATCCACTCGAATACCATTACTTGAGACAACATGGCCTAAGAATGACACTGATTTAAGCCAGAACTCACATTGTGAAAATTTGGCTTACAACTCCTTATCTCTAAGGTTCTGAAGAACAATTTAGAGGTGACTGGAATGCTCTACCTCATCTCTAAAGTACACCGAAATATCATCTATGAACACAATCATAATCATATCAAGGTACTGTCTGAATATCTATTCATCAAGTCCATGAAAGTGGCAGGAGCATTGGTCAATCCGAAGGACATTACCAGAAAATCAAAGTGACCTATCGGGTTCAAAAAGCCATCAAGATGTCACATTCTCTCACTTTTAACTAGTGATATCCTGAACTGAGGTCTATCTTACAGAAAAAAGTGGCACCATGAAGTTGGTCAAACAAGTTATCAATCCTCAGAAGGGAATATTTGTTGTTAATGGTCACCTTATTCAACTAGCGATAATCCATACACATCTTGAGTGAACCATCTTTCTTTTGCATGAACAAGACTAGAGCACCCCATAATGACACACTCAGCCTAATAAATCCCTTATCCAAGAGATTTTTCAACATCTCTTTCAGTTTTTTAAACTCTGTGAGAGCCATTCTATATGGAGAAATAGAGATACGTTAAGTATCGAGGAGAACATTGATCCCAAAGTCAATCTCCCAATCAAGATGGACTCCAGGCAAATCATCATGGAAGATATTAGGAAACTCATTAACAACTGGAACTAACTCAAAAGGTGGAGTATCTATATCATCAGCCTTAACTTGCACGAGATGGTAGATACATCCCTTTGAGATTAACTTTTGAGCCTTAAGGTAGGAAATAAACTTATCCTTAGGTACTATAGAATCACCCTTCCACTCTATGACAAGCTCATTGGGAAACTGGAATTTAAAAGTTTGGGTTCTACAATCAACAAAGGCATAACAAGCATGCAGCTAGCCCATGCCAAGAATCACACCGAAGTCGACCATCTCTAACTCAACTAAGTCTACCAAAGTATCTCTATGATAGATAGACACCATACAATCTCTATATATCCTTTCAGCTAGAATGGAGTAACCAGTAGGAGTATAAACACTGAAAGGATCAAGATGACATTCACGAAAGATCTCAAACTTACTAACCATATATAGAGTTGTAAATGATAAAATGGTACCTGGTTCAAGAAAGACATACACATCATATGAAAAGAGTCGAAGCATACCCATGATAACATCTAGTGTAATTTTTGATCCTATCGATTTCCCATTGCATACAGATGATTTGTACCCCCGCCCATATTAGTTGTGGCAACTCTCTGCAGTATTGCATATGACTGAGCTTTATTACCTCCATTACCCCTCCTCCTTATTAGGCACTCATTCTGGAAGTGACCAGTTTGTCCGCAACTACAATAAGCATTTTTGCCCTTATGGCACTCCTAGATGTAGTTTACCACACTTGCCACATAGTGGTTTCCCCCTTAACCCTTGAGTCACACTAGCTTGGGATTGAGAACCCTGAGCTCTGAAATTCTGATAGCCCTGATACTTCTGATTATACCTGTTACTTGGAGCTGGTGCACTTGCTGAAGATGGTGAATAGTTCAAAGACCTCTTATGAAAATAAGACATGTCTCCCGTACCTTGCTTATACTAGCTAGGTTCATGCCTTGCTAACTTAGCCATTTTGCTTAAGTGCTCCTCCATATCTCTCTTATTATCGTCCTCAAGTTATTGTGCATACCATTATCTTAGAGATGTCCATGTCCGGAATTAGCAAGGTCGCTTTGTACTCCTTTTCACATGTTTGCCCAAGTCGGATACGAATTTTCTTATTCTATATCTCATGTCAAGAACCATCTCTGGAGCATACTTGGATAGTTGTATGAATTTGAGATATATTCTTTAACAGCCATCCCTTCTTGTTTCAAGTTAACAAACTCCTAAACCTTATCTTCCCTCAACTCTCATGGAAAGAAGTGATCAAGAAAGGCACCCTCAAAGTCGTCCCAAATGGCAAGCTCAGCATCCTCACCTCAGCTTTCTTCCCATTGATTGTACCAGACATTTTCCATATGCTTGAGTTGATAGTAAGCAAGTTCAACTACTTCTGTCTGAGTCGCATGCATAGTTTTCAACTCTTTCCACATCTCATCAATATAGTTCTCGGTTCTTCCGCAACCTTTGATCCAGTGAAATTGGTGGATTCATCCTCAGAAAATCTCTCATTCTGGTGATAGTTGTTGGCTATTGATAATTAGAACTAGGAGTCTGTGAACTTTGGTTCCCACTCTGAGCAGCTACAAGTTGGGTGATCATAGTGATAGCTCCTCTGAAATCAGCCTCTGTGGTAGGAGCAAGTGAGGTAGTGGGTGGCTGACAAGTCCCAGCGGATCTAACAAGGTGATATCTACCCCTTGTCTCCATCTGAGGAGGAACTTCTAAAGTGGGATTCTCAGCATTGCTGGCTAAAGCATTTCTCTGGGTCACAGTACATTTTGGAGGCATGATTTGTAAGCGTGTAACGCATGAGTTAGAAGAGATCTTTGTAGAGTTTTTAGCTCTATCGTACGAACTCAGAATACATGGAAGTGTAACAATTCCTAATGTCCTATAGCCTCCTACTTATAAAGTGTGGTGCACAACACACCCATAAACAATACTCTACAAGACACACTTCATAGAGTCCCAAGGACTCTTGAACTCCCTGCTATGATATGAAGTTTGTCATGCCCTGGGAGGGTGCCCTTGACGTGGCCGGATCTCAAAGACTATTGCTAGTCAGCAAGCAAACCACTCAGCCTTATCACATTTATTCAATCACATTCTGGTGGTAAAAGATATCCATGAATAAAAATACTCAATGAAAAGCAATGAAAATTGATAATAAAAAGGCCAAAGGCCAAACAAAGCTATCCATCAACTGAATAAGACTAGTGTAAAAGAAACTAGTCAAAGATAACATCTTATCACATCAACAGTCTAGTCTATGAAGCCTTTAAAATATTTGAATAATGGTAGCAATGACAAACCAATGGCTACCTCTAAATAGAATAAGATAAGTCTAACTCAAGCAAGAATAAAAACATAATGTCCTCTGAGAGTAGGGGAGGGCTCACCAATCAACAAAAAGTAAATAGGTCCTCAACGGGGTGCCTGCTGATGACCACTAGTACCTGTCTCCACATCATGTAAAGATGCAGGCCCAAATGGACGTCAATACGTGAAATATACAAGTATGTTAAATGGCATAATGAAACATTTAAAGGAAGAATAACATTAACTCAAATAGCTCAACTCGGGAAATAGGAAATTCAGTCAACATGTCAAGAGTGTGAAGAATATAATTTAGAAAATGACTACTCATCTATCATCTACATCCCATCCACTCAGAGTACTATCAAGGCCTATTTGGAAGTTTCTCTATCCAACAACTATCATATATGAGCCGGTGATGGTACAACGAAGTGATGTCATTGTCATATCCATCCAAATACGCTATCGGGTATACAGGACATCCCACCAGTGGATCTAAAATCAGTAACATCAATTTCTCATTTTAGGACGTAGGAAATATCAAGTTTTACGATTCAATCCTCTCTTACACCAGCTACGTAGTTATTAAGTTCGAGTTGGACTTACTCTTACTCAATTTGGTGCTCAATACTCCTCCCAAGACTCAATATGCTCATAAGACACCAACCATATGGTCAACTTATTCACCTAGTCTCATAGGATATTTGTCAGCTCAACTCATCACATCAACTATCAATCTTTGGTTAAATCATTTTTAGAAGTTCTTAACTTATCGGGACTCAATCATGCATCTTCTAACTCATAGAAATTAAGAGAACAATGTGGAATTAAAGCATTTAGGGACTCTATAGACTCTTTACGCTCAAAATTTGCTCATGCATGCTCATGTAAATACAATATGTTAAAATAATTTAAAAAAATCATGCTAGTGTTCATGCAATAAGTTAAAATTATCTATTTAAAGTAACTAAATCATAAAAATAGTAACTTATGAAAGATTATGTAGAGATACATTAGATTTTAAGAAAAAACTTCAAATTTACTTGCAACTCCATCAATCCGAGTTGTGGGACACATGGTAGAGCAGAATCCATGTTTTGGTTAGCCTTACATACTTGAAAGTTTTGAACCTTGAAATATATTGGAAGGATTCTCAAGTTTGTCTTCAAACCCAAACCCTTTTTTCTCTTCAAAACCTTATTTCTATGTTTTGAGAGAGTTATTTAGCGTAAAAGTGATAAACTAACATTTTTAGGGCTTTATTTAGGTTTAAGAATTTCAATTTTAGCTTTGAGAGGGTGAAAAAAACCAAAATAACCTTTCTTAAAAAGCTATGAAAAGTCATGTACGGGCCTATTTACGGCCCGTAGAAAGTTCCATGGCCTATAGGGACCCCTTGTAAAGTTTTGGCCCAATTTTGAGGTCTCTGATTCACTTTTACGAGCATATTCTATGGCCCATAGATAGATTCGTAAAATTTAGAACCAAAAATGAAAGTTTCGGGAAATTTTTCCAAGAATTAGCAAATGGGCCATACTTCATTTTATGTCCCGTAAAGAGGTTTCATAGATCAACTCTACAACTGGCAGTCTCTAATAAAACGGCCATAACATTTGACTCCGAACTCTAAATGAGGTTAAACTAGTTGCGTTAGAAAGATAATTAAAAGGGATTTCATTTAACAGGCCATGGGACATCTACTTCTCTGTGTGCTAAGAGTTATGATCATTTAAAGTTGATCCTTGTATAATCCAAAACTAGGAACTCAATTTAGAGGAAGGTTTTGATCTCGACTAAGTACGAGAGGTCTCTTATAACCCTAATACATTTCCCACCTATCAGAATGAGGCTTGAACATCGGTATATATGAGGATAGAGTTATGAGGTGTCACAACATCACTTCCCTTAGGGATATGCATTTGGGTTCCAATAAAATGAGTTTCAATATACCAACAAGCTTAGGGAATCTGAAAGATCTAATGGAGCTTGGCTTCTCCTCAAATAACATGGTTGGTTCTTTACCTTAGGAAATTGAAAATCTAAATGTTTCAATATATGTGGATCTGTCATGAATCAATTGACAAATGGAATTCCTACAGAAATCGGAGGATTGCAGAATCTAGAGCACCTTTCTTTGGGACAAAACAAGTTGCAAGGATCTATTCCTGACTCGATGAGTAACATGGTAGGTTTGGAATTCCTAAACATTTCTCATAATAATATATCAGGAACCATTCCTATGTACTTGGAGAAACTTCAAAACCTCAAATATTTCAATGTTTCTCACAACAAGTTATATGGTGGAATACCCTCGGGGGGTCCTTTCAAGAACCTCTCGAGTCTGTTTTTCATCAAGAATGAAGCATAGTGTGGTGCTTCAAGTTTAGTTTCCTTCATTGGCCCACGTCATTGAAGCACAAATCAAATAGGAATAAAATGTTTATTTTATTTCTTATGCTAGGAATTGCACTTATATTTGTTTCCATCACCTTTGTATTCCTATGGATAAGGTTAGAAGAGGTAAGAATGCTCCTCCATAAGCTGATTCATTGCCTACCATAACAAGAGAAAGAATTTGATACTACGAACTACTCCAAGCAACTAATTCTATCAACGAGAGTAATCTGATTGGTTCTGGAAGTTTTGGCATTGTTTACAAAGGCATTCTCAAAAGTGGAACTCATGTTGCAATGAAAGTGTTTAACCTAAAACTGGAAGCAGTATTCAAGAGTTTTGATACATAATGTGTGAAGTTTTGCACAGCCTTTGCCATAGGAATCTCGTAAAAGTCATCACTAGTTTTTCCAACCTTGATTTTAAGGTTTTAGTGCTCGAGTATATGCCTAATGAAAGTCTTGAGAAGTATTTGTATTCGCACAACTACTTCTTAGATGTCAGGTAGAGACTAAGCATTATGATAGATGTCGCATGTGCACTGGAATAGTTCCTTCATTGGTGCTCATTGCCCGTGATTCACTGTGATATGAAGCCTAGTAACATCTTGCTGGATGAGGATATGGTTGCCCACAACTTTGGTATTTCAGAACTTCTTGGTAAATATAAGCATGATTTGTACACTAAAACCTTAGCAACATTGGGCTATATCACACCTAGTACGTCTTTTTGTTTTTGCTAATTTGTCCGTAGATTTTGCCTCGTCTTTTTTCCCCACCAAAACATCTATTGTATCTTTAAATTTATTGTTTGACTGTAGAGTATGGACTGGATGCATTGGTGTCAGTAAAGTGTGATACCTATAGTTACGGGATCATGTTGTTGGAAATGTCTACTAGGAGAAAGCCTAATGAGTTTGAGGGAGATCTTAGCTTGAAGCAGTGGGTGAGTTATTCACTCCTAGAGGCAGTAGTGGATGTCGTGGATACCAACTTGATAACACCAAGTAATCACTTACAGAAGGAGCTAGGCGTCGTGGCATAAATCATGAAAGTGGCATTAGATTGTTGTGCTGAATTTTCAATAAGAAGGACAAACATGAAAGATGTTGTACAAATGTTACAGAAGATCAAGATTCAACTTTTTGCATGCTGAGCAGGTTCTTGGAATCTCTTATACCGAATCCCTTAACGTAAAGATTTCTTATTTTGTTTTAGCACTTGGTTTGTCCGTGATTCTATTTTTAGAAATGCTAGTTGGTTGCAATATTAGAGTTGCTAAATGGTGGAACTTGTAAATTGAATGACTAAAACCAAATTGATCCTCTTGAAGCAGAATGATCTTTTAGTAAATTGTTAGAGGAATTAACCATATGAATGCAAAAATAGGCAAGTAATATAAAAACTTGCACCTTACTTCTTACCTATGAGCAAAGGAACCATGACTGTAGAGAAATATATAGCAGAAGAACGGTATAACTGAGATACCTTATGCTAACCCAAGATCATTAACTAAGATCAGAAGATTCAACTAAAGAAGAGGAAGATTTGTTATGAGAGAAGACTATGGGAATTAGATTCAATTTGTTTTTTGGTTGCTTACAAATGCCTAATCGTCGTCCCTATTTATACTTGTGCAGGGATGCTTTTAGATATTTTTCTACATAATTCTACAAGTAGTATCTAGATATTATCTTCTAAATATCTAGTAAAACCCTAGAGTGTTCTAAAAGTTACTACAAATATCTTTCACAAATATCTAATATAGACTATCTAGAATTTTCTTTTAAGTACAAATATTCAATATATTATTCTATTAAATTCTAGAGAGTTCTATGAAATATCTAAGATCTTTTGTACCTCCAAAAAATTTTCCTTATTTTTCACGATGGCATCGCATGAGTTCTGAACAGGGCTACCTTTACTATGTAAAAATGCATCCTACTTCTTATCTATGCATCAGGCTAACAATTTTCCTCAATCGAGTTAACGGACCACAACGTGTCCCTCTGCTGATGAATGATTTTAATACCCTACGAACAAAATTCACATTATATAAATAGCTCGATCCAATAGGTGATGGGAATATGCTCTCTAACATATTCCTGGAGCAGCTTGCTCATCTTTACAGTATTCGAAGCATTCCAAATAAGGTTTTGAAGGAAATGCAGTTTAAATATAGCAAATAAGGCATTTCAATAACTGTCTCTATTATCTTACATTTCTTTTCCATCATTTTGGCCGCCAAAAATCTTAATTTTGGTAATGGAACACGAACTTACTAAGACTACCATGGTCAAGGTTTTTGGATACCATTTGCTTTACCAAAGTTTCGATCAAAAAGGGCTAAAAAAAAAAGCAAGATCCTCAAGCCATCATGTTGTTCGAAATGCATTATTTGTCAAGCTCTCTATACTTTTCGTATCACAAGACAACCAAAACATTTTAATCATAAACATGTTGCGGAACACTTGCAGAATGCTAAATGTATAGTGAAACTTGGAAATAAGTTATTTTTTAAGTTTTCTAGTAAATGACAGATCTCTTGAAAATAACCCTCTTAAACATTTTTAGTGATTCCTAGACTTTCGTAGTGGATGTAACGAAAATTAAGTTTCACATTGAGTGTGTCCTCTATATCAAATACACCCTTGCTTTAGTGATTTTATCTTGAGTTTGTCTAGATTTGATTGTTCTCACGATGTAACATTCGAATTGTAAATTTAAGCATGAACTCTATGCACAAGTCCAAAGGTTTTTTCTTAGAAATAAAAATAAACAATAAACATTGCAGGACTTGGTTATCCAATTGACCAACTCTATAATAATAGCCAATACAAATTAATGTTATTTTTTCCTTTTTCAATAATAAAAGTTTAGAAAAACATCTCTGAATAATAAATTAAAATTGGTTAAGATAGTATACTACAAATAGAATAATTATATTGATCAAGAGTTAAAATATTTTTCACACTATCATATTCATTCATTAAGTAACTAGAATAAAGTATAAATCATACTAATCAAATTAGTATTACTAATCAATATAGCTTTGGTGAGTTTTAGTAAAAACTATCCTTTTTATGTATCAAAATGGTTTGTTTGGATCCTTTAAGTATAACTTTGAGCATCTTTTGAACCGATAAATTAGAGGCATGAATCACCACCATATTTACTTTTGCAAGACTTTGTTGATTTTGGTATTCTCCCATTTGTCAGGTCTTTAGGATCTACGAAACTTGGAAATTTTTCCTAAAGCAATAACAAACAATACAAATTATTTGAATTATAATCAACTATAAATAACTCTTCTTTTTTATAATCTCAAATCATTTTGAATCTCCTTCACTTTTGAATATACCTTCCATGAAAGGCAACTTGAAAAGTCTTTTGACTGATTGGAGGAATAATGTTGCGGTTCTAAAGACTTGGTTGACTTGGATAATTCTTTGGTTGACTTGCACTTAACATGGATGTTACAACCCAAGCCTAGGGCCTAGATGTGACATGGCAAATGGGGAGCCCGAAAGGACCCCAAACAAGTCTCTTAGCATATCATTTACACATTCTTGGTTATGGAAGCAAAATAAGACCACAAACAAGTAGCAAAAGAGTCTACGAGAAGCGGGACTTGGGACTTCTATCTCATTATCAACATAAAAGAGCATAGAGGGAAATAAGGGACTAAGAGATGTCTTTCATAATAACATAGAAAAAATAGGAACCAAGCTTAATACATGAAATCCATATCCAACAACACCTTTACTAGTGATGGAGCGTGGGCCAATACATCTCCCAGGCTCACCCTCAAAAGAAAAAAGGTCTAAAATATATAAGCCTTAGAAAAGCATGAAAGTATAGTGATGCTGTCCCCAAAGTGGAGGACTCAGCAATAGCAATCTTCGAATGATTCGGCTAACCACGTGTATGAGGAGAATCAATAGGAGGTACAGTCCCTACATGAGGAGATCATGCAGGCAAAAGGTATGCATTAGTACTTGGAATATACTAGTATGTGGGGTGCAATGCAACAACGACATAATCCATAATGTTAAACATGCATAATCATAAGCAATAGATATGAGCTCAATATGACATGTTTAATCAATGCTTGAGTTAGAACATGCATGTAAATAATCAACTTGCATAACATAACATATATATGTGGGAGAAGATCTTAACTGATATAAAAGACCAAGTGAGCTACTACTTGGAATCTCGATGCATGTCTCCCACCAGATAAGGAGTTGTCTACTTGCCAAGGTAAACCATATTTTGCCCCACTTTGTGGGTAACTTGTCCTAGATGGATCCACTAGTAAAGCCCATTTAGAAAAATAATGTAAACCTATGGTGGCACATAGTTAAGAGACCAAGACTTTATATAAGGACCCTTTGAGTCGAGCCCCCACCTTAAGCCTCAATTGGTGCTAAGTCTAATTCCACGGAATACTTGAAATAATCATAAATTAAATCATAATATGCATAACTTGTAAAGACATGATAACATGGCATGAGTAGCTCATTCAAATACTTGACCCCTACATGGGCATATACCTTATACTAGAGGGTAAAAACAATGCATAGACTTGACCCCTTTCACATGAGGTAGAGATTATAACATGCTTGACCCCTTCTAGTGAGATTTGGTACATGAGGGTAAAATAGTATCATGCTTGACCTCTACATGTTAGACATTATTTAATTACAAGAGGATAAAATAAATATAGAATAAGGGCTCAACATTTTACTTGCAAAACATAGAAACTTTTCATGAGCTTAATACATGCTTGGGAGCCCATAAATCATCATAACATGCCTGTTTTAAAATTCATGCAACAATATTTTATCAATATAAGAATCCTAGTCAAGTAGATTTAGTTAAACATGGTGGGTATATGCACTTGCACTCAAAATCATACAGTTCAAAAGTATGAAGCAAGAGAGAAGTGAAAATCAATTCATTTTAAAGTCATTCAACCAATTCACCAATATTGTAGTAAAATCCTCATTGTTTAGAAATCACACTTCAAGACACATAGTGAAAAATAGTTAGCTTGAATCATTCTTAATCAACCCCTCATACTCATATACATCATTTTCCAAAAACATAAATATGGGAACATAACCTCATTTTGTCAAGAAAACCCTAGTTAAGACTCCCTCAATAATCATATAAATCCATAAATTCCACATGATATTTTACTTCATGATAATGCACAAAAATAAACCGTCATAGAATGCATAATATTAATGTTATATGCAAGAGTCCATAAAATACCCATAATGCTTCATAACTTCATATAGTAGAAGAAGGGAAATGCTTGGACTTGTTGGAAGGAAGGTTCCCACAATCAAACTCACATACCTTGATAATAGGGGCTAGGAACACCTTACGAGATAATGAGGAATTCGGAACCCTAGCTTGCACTATCTTGCTTGAAGCCTTGCAGGAAATTCAGAGTGTTTAGAGACTTAGAATTTTTAAAATGACGAAGAATGAGATGTATTAGAATTGTGTAAACTGATAAGGGACATGGATGAGGTCAAAATGACATAGTTTGGACCTAGAAAAAAATGGAAAGGTCAAATTTACCCTATTAAAAATCTTGGTCGGATGGGTCTACGGGACCCCATCAATGGGCCATAGAGAATTCTCATAGACAACCTTTCATAAACTAAGGATCCTAAAATTTGAGTTACTAGAATTTGTGATAAAACCCCTATTACAGGATGTATGACTCGTCAAGTGATTTATGAGTCGTATGATGAGTTGTAATTCGAATTTTCAGAATATCCAAATTTCACCAAGTCTGTCAGGTTTTATGAGACTTGTATTATGGACCGTACTCCAACCTACAAGTCATAAACCCCTTCATAAATATCAACAGTCTAATTTTTTCAAGATTATCTCTTGCATCTCTCCTACCCCCATAAGTGGGGTCTTACAATATCTCCCCCTTGTGAATATTCATCCCTTAATGTGCTAAAGCAAGCTCTAAGGAATAGATTCATGCACCATAATGCCAATGAACCATATAT
>JAABOM020099763.1:0-26665 GCA_011800125.2 Solanum clarkiae | reverse complement strand
TGCTCATTTTGTATCAAGCAAAAAAATCAAAACAAGTTTGAGTAATAAAAGTTTCTCTTCTCCAAAATCTTTCTACTCTTCCAAAATTTCCTTAGTCTAAAAGTCTCTCTCCTAAATATTAATAGCAATCCTCTTCCAACAATTTAACAGTCTTGTATTCGGCCAAATTGCTCATTGGCTTTTTGTGTCCCTCTCGAGATGACCTAATTGCCACTATTATCTATGGAATCATCCATGATCGCTTTGCTTTTATGACCTTTCTGCATATCTGACACATATTTCATCTCTAACAATATATATCCCACAACAGAGTTCACAGATGCATCACTAATTTTGTCTCCTACACTTTCACCCATCAGCTACAAGCTTGTTTTTTGGAACATCTAGAGGAGGAAGTTGCTCCTTGGGATTACTGCTTGATCCAAAAGGTGAACAAATATCCATGTCCTTCTTTCTCATCTCAACAACATATCGACTGTATCACAAAGGAAATGACCATCGAATATATTGAATTATTTCCTTTTTCATGGTTACAACTCCGAAAGGAACGCAAAGAGGGTTTTTAGTGTTTTTGTGTGTGAGTGAGAATGGCCAATGAGAGTGGACAGAGGGCTAAGGGATCGGAACCATCAAGTGGCTCGGTGACAATCTCTTTGTTCATCAATCAGGTATCATATATGAATGTTTCTGTATGCTATTTGATGGTTACACCATTGACTCGAGGTCGAGTCTGGCAGAGCTGGTCATACTAAGGCTATTGATGTGACCGACCCTAATGGAGCTGGTTTCTTAGGAGGTTCAGTTGCTATAATTTGAGAATGTCAATTCTGAAAGGTTGGTATATCACCGAGGTGGATGTTATTGCTTTGACCTGCAGACTTGAGTTGTTGCAGCTCATATCTGCTGTCAACCCGAGAATATGAATTCTGAAAGGTTGGTATACTATTGAATTCTGAAAGGTTGGTATACTATTGAGATGGATGCTATTGCTTGATTTTTCAATTGTGGAAAGCATATATTACTGACGTGTTCATTCCAATAAATTCTTCTAATGAATTAACTCTGGTGCAAACAGGCTTACTGTGGTCTATTACATTTTTACAGCTGTAGCCCCCATGGAACTGTCTGCATCCATAATAGTGATCTGACCTTCACATTGTTACAGTGGTCGACTTCAATTTTTAGCCTGACAAGCTTGTTCTCTTCTACTATTTGTGCTTTCCACTCACCATAGTAGGAGTCTCCTCAAGAGCTTTAGATTTCTTTTTATTCTTAACGGCTTCCCTCTTGAACCATACAAGCTGTTGATTATCCTCTGACATCTGCACTGCGGGATCTTGGACAGTTTCATTATACGATTTTATCTCAAACTTCAACCTTGCTTTTCCATGTGAGTGTTGGTTGAAGTTATCCATATCTGTTTTCTCTTCCATATGTAACCATAAATCTTACGTATTCCCCCAGGATAAAAAGTGAACTGGAATGCATTCCCATGTATCTCTATCTCTTTCTTTCATTGAAAACTATTCATAAGATGCCACCATGACCTTGTGGACTATATGAATGTCTAACAACATTGACAGCAGCATAAACGATAAATAGCCACACAGCTCCTGATTTCCCATTCCAATCCACTTCTCATTGTAATCCTTCTCAAGCACCGTGTTCATGATATAATCACCATCTATGGCCACAATATTATCTTATCTTTAGATCCAAAACCATCTCATTGTCCTTATACCTCAGTTGCAGGTACCACAAAAGTTCCCCTTTGATGCAGCTCTTTCTCCAAAAGTTTAGTGAGCTCTCTGTGTAGTTTAATTCTTGATCCACCTTTCGTTTTTGTGTGAAAACCCTATAAACCACACTATTGTACCTAGAAAGGCAGGGTAGAGCCACCCTCATTGGGGATCATTAATTTTAGTAATAATCCTTTTTTTTTTCAAAATTAGGGGTAGGGGAAGGGAAAATGGGGAGGGGGATTACAATTTGGAGAATCAAACTCTTACCAACAAGGTAGAAATTCAGGTAGTCAACCAACTGAGTTATTAAGATTTCTTATTTTAGTAATAGTCAACTTGTCAAGACATTCATAAAGTTCCTTGAACCAACAACTTTTCTTGCACTCCTCATAACTAATTTCTTTCATATAACGTCATCACCGATGATTCACAGGCCATAACATCATCATCAAAAATGGAGAATTGGATGATACAATATTGTTATGCAATCCTAATTTGCTAACTGCTATAGGGTCACACAGTGGTCTGGTACATTTTCACAGTTGTTCATATCTATATCAGAGCATCTGTTATCGACTGCTACATCAGTCTAGTGACCAATATACCTAAAGGAAATTGGACCAGGTAACCCATGTGGATCAACCCAAATACATGAAAAGGGAAATTAAATATATATAATTATATGTATTATATATTAATAAAGTTAAAGGAAGAGACACAACTATCTGAATAATTGTATCCCTTTTGGATTATAAAAGGGTTCTCACAGGAGAAATCAACATAACTTTTAAACAGAAAAGAAAAAAGCATTTCTTTCTTCTCTTCTTCCTTCTCCAATTTTGCAAGCATCCCATTGAATTTTGCTTCTACAAGAAAAATATCCTCTAAGGAATGGAAATCTGGTCCCAAAAACTCCAAAACTGGTCCCAAAAAGTCTTTTTGCGATGAGAAAATGTTGGTCGCCACTCGTCCTAAAAGGCCTCTTAGCTAAAGGTCAATTGCGCTGATCTCATTTATCCCGTCTCTAAAGACATATAGAGACGGAGACACAGTTGGTCTCCAAATTATTTTTAGAGACCATATATCTCGTCCCAAATAGATGATTTTCTTCTTAAAAGTTAGTTACTTTCTGGTCTTTAAATCCCTTTAGCGACGAGAAACTACCTCATCCTAAATTACTCTTTTGGGACAAGCAACTACCTCGTCCCAAATTACTTTTTTGTGACAAGTAACTATCTCGTTATTGATCACTTTTTGCGACTAATAGCTAACTCGTCCTAGATAACATTTAGGGACCAGAAGTTGTCTCATTGAAGATGTACTTTTAGAGACGAGCAATATTTTGGGTCTCTAATTAACCACCAATTTTTCTTGAGCTTCACGTCATAAAATCATTTATTTATAAAATAAATATAAAAATTGCTACTCAAAATCTCCAAACCAAAAGTTAATATAAATATAAAAATTGTTTAACATCACATGGTGTTTATAAGTTTGAATATTTGCTCAACAAAAAATAGCTTAATTAGCTATCATCATCATGCTCAGTTAGACTATAATATCAAATTTTGCAAAAGTGCTTCCATAGCAAAATAATAATGATCTTCTGCATGTATCGATTAAGCATGCATCCTGACTGATAACTTCAATCTTCAAAATTAAGAACCACTTCTTGGCTCTCAAATCCCCAGAAGTGGCTCCCAGTGCGAGCAAATCCAAATTGAACCTCATCTACAATACAAAGGGTTCCAGCTTTAGCACTGTATGCAGCAGGCAAGTAACCTGGCAGCATTTCAACTAACCCACCAACACCCTACACTTAAAAGGAATATTATAAAGGATGATAAGCATGATGTTCTATGGAATTTAGATGGACAAGGTTCCATCAAGGATGGGTACCTGTATAGCTTAAGATATAAAAGTAGCAACCCTTCCAGATGTTCCAAATTGGACAAGATCTTCAATGTCCTTCACATACTTCTCACCATCAGAACCTAAAACACCTCTGTATGAATCAGGATTTATGGCATGATGAACTCCAGTCTGATCAGCAAGGTAAATAGTAAGTGAAAAAGAGACGAGTAATAAACATAACAAGGTTTTGTACATTATGGCACTTCATATGCTACCTGGCAAACACGACTGCAGATTTCCTGATACTCCAGGAGTTATAGATAATCAAATATGTCGTTAGAATGGATAGAAACATTAAACTTGATATATAGTGGCACTATTTTTTCCACTGCATTCTACAATTCCACTAAATATCAGATCTAACAAAGGAGAAATCCAACATAATGAGATTGATATTAATTTCTAACAAAGGAGAAAATCCACTAAGTACAACTCGTTAGGGACTGAGTATGTCCAAAAACAAGTGATGCAAGTTATCAGTACAGGTGATCTGCAGGACTAGATGCATCTTCAGAATTTAGACTTGTCTAAGCTGTCAAAGTATGGATGATCATGTGCAGCTTTCGCAGAAATCCTATCTGTCGGATCAAATTTGAGCATTTTCTACAATGACCAAGCACATATAACAACATTATTTACATAGTTCTAACAAAGAAGCAGTAGGTCAGGAAATAAAGAAACTGAAAGTATAACATGAATAAAAAGATGAGCTAAAAGGAAATTTTATCCAAAAGATGAGATGGATATCTACAGTTAGGAGGTCAACAGCATCAACATCCAACGTTGGAAGAACAGAGGCCAAGTTCTGAGGTTCCCATTGTCGATAAACATGCCAGTCGCAGAGTGAACTGACTCCAGGCCACTGCTTTTCAGTTGGAGTTCCTAACAACCTTCACCAATTTGTACAAACATATCTTATGAAACTGCACATGTTGACATTCAATCTTCTAGACTTACGGTCATGAACCTTATAGGTTTGTCAGAGTGAGCGAATTTTCTTAAGTATTTCAATTGTTTCAAGTTGGAAGGAATGAGAAGATAAAAATAAGACAAGATATGAAAAGGACCAAAGACGCCTGAAATTGTGCTTGCAAGTATGGACAAAATTCATACTTTGTAAGTGGACTAATATATCATAAGACAAGGAAATGATCATAGATGTCTACATCAAGTGTCTTAAGCTGATTCTGCATCATAAGTTCTCGTTTGTGAAGATTTTATTGTTAGCTGTCCAGTTTGGTATTCGACAATTTACTCAAGGAGGCATGACTTCTACCTGGAGAAGCAACTGGAAGGGCTCCTAAAGACAGGAGAAAAGTATCGAACTGTATCAACAAATCAAACTATAATATGGAGCAGTTAAGACAAATCAACAAGAGAAAAGCATCGAACTGTAATATGGAAGTTAAAGTGCAGTTAATTTGCTCGTAAATAAAGGGCTCTTTACTGTAAATCTGGCTGCAACTATCTGAAACAGCTTATATCTCTGAGTTTCTGTTCATAACTCTGGGAGGCTTCTCTTTTGGTCTCCAAGTGAGTAACTTTGTATAGAGGTAGAGATGCTTACCACTCTTCCTCTAAAAAATAGAGATACTTACCACTCCCTAGACCACACTTGTAGGATTATAATAGTAATGTTCACTCTTTTGTTTTTAAAAAGTACTTACCAAACAACAGGTCAGATCCTTTAAGCGTGCCAATATTATAGCTATTAACATCTTATGCCTATATTATGCATCAAACAGACACCTGCTTTGATTCATACAAAAGAGGATGTGAACATGCTTGAAGAACCTGGTTGAGGTAAAGTACAGATCAAATATTGGAAATGCAAGTCTGACTACATTTTCAGGTATAACTAATTTGTTTATTAGACATGCAACAAGACTCTTTACATTGTCATCTAGAAACATAGTTTTAAGGGCTGATTTAGGCTTACCTCGCAAGTGAAATGCCAAAATCGTTACGAAAATACATAGATAATGAACTAGTAACCTTAAGAGGAGATGAAACTGAAAAGCTTGAAGAATGGGACAGGGTTTATGAATATTCTTATTAAAATTATAGAAGTGACAGTTTAGCCGTGATCTTTTTCAATGTAAAATAAAAGTTTTAATAGGAATAACAGGACTAGCCCTTATTTGGCTCGCAAAAACTCTCAACACCGGATACATAAAACTAGTACGTTATTCTTGAACTATTTAGTTTTTCAAATTCAATATGTACTCTAATGATATATGAATCTTCAGGCACATAATACCCTTCAAAAAATCAGATTGTATATTAGAAATTTCAAATCAATAATTTTCTACTGGTCGTACAAAGAAGAAATAAAGATTATGAAATCAGTAAACTATTTGATGTTAAAAAGAGGAGGAAGAAGAAGAGTAAGTTGATTAAATAAGAAAAAAAGTTTATCAAAACAACTTAGGGAAGGAACAGAGCAACTCAATGGGAAAAGATACCAACCTGTAAATCTGCAACAGGGATGAAATACTGTTTTCAGCAAAGAAACAATGGCTCCTGCTTTAATTTTAGGGCAAAGCTTTGATGGAAATAGAGTCAATGTTGAAATTAGAGCAGATACCAGTTGTGATTAACCTCTTCAGCATAGACGTGAGATCCTTACTATGTACGCTGAAAGAGAGACTAGGGCAATATCAATTTGTTTTAATTTTTAGAAGAAGCGATCTTTTTGTTAAATTTTCGCTTTTAACGCGGTATCATATTTGCCGCCTAAAATTTGAGAAGACAGCGAAATCTCTCAAAACAAAAAGTTGGGGCCTAACATTTTTGTTAAAAGTAAAATTTTTTATTTATAATTTATATATTTGGATAAAATAAGATTTCCTCCTAAAAACTTTCTATTACAATTTGGGACCAGTTAGTAACTTCTTTAGGGACTAGATTTAATACCTTCGCAATAAACTTCTAAATAAGGACCAGATTATAATCTCATCCCAAAATATGTACTTTTTGAGATGAGATTATTAATCTATCCCTAAATATTGGTCTTAAATAACAGTTTTTCTTGTAGTGATCTAGCAATATGCACATCTTCTTCATTGAAGTCAACTCCACATGTCATCCTCTAAATACAATTTGTTATAGCGCATATTATAGTTAAAAAAGTTTTTTTTTTTTTGGAGACCCTAACACTTTGTTTGGATGGTGGTTTTCATGGTTTCATAATGTGTGGTGCCGTATGATATGGTATAGTATAATATAATACAATACAATATAATATTTGGATAGATAATATGATTTATTATCGTTTTATAATTATTTTGTTGTTTGGTTTGATCATGTGGTATCGTATCGTAATCAAAAAATTTACGAAAATACCCTTAATTATAATAAACCAATAAATTTGGTTTGATGCTAACTCATCTTGCTGCTTTTCCCCACCTCTATTACTCACTTCTTTTTGGCTGCTCAATGCTATGTCATGGACACTCAGTTGTTATAGAAAGAGGAGACGTTGAAGAAAAGCAAAGAGCTTTATTCGTAGAATTTTGCAATTACAAGGGCTTGAAATCAGAGGAAATGAAGAAGAAATGGAAGAAATCTAGTGATGAGGATAAATGAGTTTTGGTTAAAGTTTCGTTGTAGAATGGGGTGCCCATTTTCATCAACTATCTGTTAGGTCTGTTAAAGAAGTAGTCGATGAGTACTTGGTTGAAAACACTCCTGAGTTCAATTCTTCTTCTTCTTCTTTTTTTCTTGGTCTAAAAAAATTGATGGGATTTTCACTTGATGATGATGAATAGAATGTATTTCAGTTTTTTTTTATTGAATTTTAGCTTAAAATTATTCAATGTACTAGGGTAAAGGGTAAATTAGGATTATTAAAAATTAAGTAAGGATTTAATTGGAAAAAAAAATAAGAGAACCATAGAAATCACCAAATTGTTGGTTTCATAAAGTGAGGGTTTTCATGGTTACAAACCCATGAAACAAAACTATACCATATCATATAATTAATGAAACAATCAAAACAAACATCATTCTCTTAATAACCATTCCATACCATACCATGGAAAACCACCACCCAAACAAACTCTAAGTTTTTAATTTTTTTTTTTAAAACAAGGTTGTGGAACCATCTCAATTTGCTAGTTGAAAATATTTTTGTACGGTACTTTTTTTTTTCTGAAAAGAGAATTTGTTTCAACTAGTATTAATTTATTTTAAAATAATTTTTGGAGGCAAATTACAACTAATGTAATAGTTGTAACTAATGCAGTATTCTCACAGTGAGAATAATATTGTCAATGTGTGGTGACAAGATTGTTAGCTTAAACTTTAGTATTTTTTTTTGACAAAAAAAATAAAGTAAAAAAGTGACAAAAACCCATAGTCATAATTTCACTGCAAGATTGGCAGCCACAAAGGTTGGAGAACTATTGCGTCTTTTTTAAAAAGGAGTATGGCAGATTAATGAAAACAAAATAAAAAGGTGGTTGCTACTTTTGATTTGAAATTTATCAGTTTTTTGTTATAGGTATTGGATTATCTTAAATACGGAGAGTAGATTGTAATCAATTTTCTTTTTAAGGCCCCTATAAAATCTCTTTATATAAGTTCTTAGTTCTAATCATTTTTTATATGTGTTACAAAAAATCATGATATTGATAAAGACACTCAGACGGGTTTTCACAAAGCAACAAAAAATAAGATGAACACCTTGATTGACAATTTGGGTAATCTCTTACTAAAATTCAATGTTCAAGATGATGATCTTATAATATTTATAAAACACATAACGAGAATTGACAAGTTAATTCAAGAAGTTGTGTGGGCTGGAGGTTTATTAACCACAGAGAAGAAATATATGGCTTTACGGTCTGCATTGTCTAATGAATCTCTTACCAAAATCCAATGTTCAAGATGATGGTCTTACAATATTTGTGAAACACATGAAGAGAATTAACAAGTTAATTCAAGAAGTTGTGTGGACTAAAGATTTATTGACCACGGAGAAGAAATATATGGCTTTACGATCTGCAATGATTTTTTTAAAGAAAAGTTTCTTGATAAATCTTGGGACAAGTTGCATTTCAAAAGATCGAGATCTTACAATTCATTGGTCCAACATTTTATGAATAAATGAATCGACTTGAAAGTTAAGAAGATTGTGTGTCATTCTCATTGGCTGCCTATAAAATATAAATAACATATAGACTTGTATATAGATTTTATTTTGTCTATTCCTATTCACAGAAAGATATTATAGTAATAGTGTGTATTCAGTTTATATAATGATTGTTTATATGTGACACAACTTATATGAATTTATAATATAATTATTATTACTAAGTGCTTCAATATTAGTTATGGAATTTATGTAGTTAAAAATAAATGATTCTTAGATGATTGATTGTGATAGATTTACGACACTAGAAATCGGATGATGATTGAGAACTTATTGAACTTTCGAATTTGAACCTAATGTGAAATGAATACCGACATAGTTAATTATTTTAAAAATTATTATCTATATGAATTTAGGCGAAAACAATATATATAGTTATCTAATTTTTCTTTATACTTGTTTAAATCAGTATGTCAGCTACTACAGAGAATATCATTGCCTAGTTTAACAAAAGTGATAAGCTTAGTGGTGATAACCATAAAACCAAGTATGTCTTGGAAGAACAAGAAACTCTTAAAGCTCTAAATGTGTCTGTGACACTTCTTAAGATATGCACTGATCACATAGTCTAGTCATAATGAAAGTTACAGAATAGGAATAAGAGTTGATCCACTATGTGTGAGTGCGAGATGAAAGAAATTAGACCGGATCATCCATGTGGATCAACTCGGATCGATGAAAAGGGAAATTAAATATATATAATTATGTATTATATATTAATAAAGTTAAAGGAAGAGACACAACTATCTGAATAGTTATATTCCTTAGGATTATAAAAGGGTTCTCAGGAGAAACCAACTTAATTTGAAAAGAAAAATATGTTTCTTTCTTCTTCTTCTTCCTTCTCCAATTCTGCAAAGATTTCATTAAAGATCTTGGGTAGATTTCTTTTTTGAAAAGCATTGAACACTTCTCTAACAAGGTAGACTATGGCTTTATATGGTATATTTCATATTTGTATTTGATTACATTTTCTGATTAGTGAAACAAATTCAATGATGTATGTGTTTAATAATTAGATTCTTCAATACCTTTTTATCCAAACTCACTGATGTGACGAGATTCTGAACTTCTCTAGTATCACAAGCTGGCAAGTAATCCTCATTCTCCAGCTCGATGTAGTTCTCGAAAGAGTGCACTATACATTTCCCTTCAATTTTATGTTCACTTTGAAAATCGTAGTCATCTGACAAGAACAGATCTTTAGCCCCCATGGAACTGTCTGCATCCAAAAATGCTGATCCGACTTTTACATTGTTACAATGGTCAACCTCAATTTTCTCTACTTTTGCCACGTATGGGGGCTTATCAGAGTCAGATAGTCTCATCCATTATTCACAGCTTTCTTGAAGGAAATGTCTTGGTCATTCAATTGATCCAGCCCTGCTATTTTAAAAACCTTTAAAGTGTTTATTGAACAATTGATATAAAAGAAAAAGTCATGGCTTTACCAGACTTGATCCTCAGCCCTGTAACAGATCACTGATAGCAATAAAGGTATTGGATTAACACAATCAAGAGCTGAATTCAAGGATGTGAAGGACTATTCTGGTTTCAACATTCTTGTCGATACCCTGATCATCGATAGTCGTCAAAACACTATGATTTTTGCCTTACCCGAAATTCAGTTTTCCATGACCATTTGATTGGTGGCCTAAATGTCAAGCTAGCTGCTGGAATAGTTACCAAAACTCTCAACATTGTTGATGCCTATAAAATTTTTAATATTTCGACCCATCGTGATAATCTTGAGACCTGGGAAAATATGTTGAAAGGAATCATTAATTTGTCTCAATTCTATTCTTATACATTGCACATATGCCAGCAAACGACTGGAATTCCAGACACATGCCATAAGCAGTAACTGTAATCTTAAGTATCTCAAACTCTCATTATGATGGTACATATTAAAAGATCGAGAGAAGATTTTCTCACATTAAGATGTTAGTGCAGCTGCAGAATACGAGATTATTAGCCTCGTTTTTTGATTTTTGACTTGCTTCTATTTGGTACCTATACACATATTGTCACATGTTTAATAAATTTAATCAATTTGTAGACAAAAGAAATCATTCCAATGTACTTAATTCAAACGAGAGCCCTATAAACTTCAATGAACATCTTCAAGAAGTATACTTACCTCAACCACCTGCAATGAACACCTTCTTTAGTTCCACCCAATGATTTCTTCATAGGGTTGAATAGCCAGAACCAGCAGCAAAAACTCGACAATTTCAATGTATTAAATTCAAACAAATTCTCTATGAACTTCAACAAATCATTTCAAGAAGTATACTAACCTAAACCATCTGCAACACCTTCTTTAGTTCCACCGAATGATTTCTTCATAGGATTGAATGGCTAAAACCAACAGCCATAACTAAACAATTTCAATGTACTCAATTCAAATGATCCCCTATAAACTTCAACAAACCATTTCAAGAAGCATACTTACCTCAACCATCTGCAGTATCCTCATCATCTTTCATAAACATTATGCTTTAAAATCATTTACGTCATCAAACTCTTCCTCAAATCATCATTTAACTCAATGCTCAATTTCATTAGAAACTCATTAAAACCTGCATCGTTTTAGTTTTGAAAATAATTTTTTTTTATGCAAGAAAACCATTAATCTCAATATCAAATAATGCATGAAAAAGTCATGACCATCAACTCAATTTGGGTTCATGAGAAAGTAACCACGAACAACGATTTTAACAATAAAATAATAAAAATTTTAATGCATAATTATATAAAATTTAATAGAAGAAGAATTAACTCAATTGGATTTCAAAAACTAAGCTTTGACTCAACTTAAAATGAAACTTAGATATTGGATGCGTAGACGAACTCATAATCTTACATACTTGAAAAGATTGAAACCTTTACTCAAAATTAGAAGAGCTCAATCGAGTAGAGGGTAAGGGTTCTATTGGGTACTGATAAGAGATTTATTTTAATCCTAAAGTATTCAGGATTTAAGAAAAGGACTAGAAAAGATAGATTTAGTCCTCATTAAAATTGGTGGACTGAACTAGGAGAACCCGTTTATGGATTATATTGTGGTTAAGTCTATAACTCGTGGACTCTCTTGTGAAAATAAAAAAGTTTAAGGTTAGGTCTACAACCAAGGTTCTATGAGTTGTACTCATTGGCTCATGGAACTGGATACAAATTTAAGTGTTTAAGGCTTGGGTCCATGATCACCCCTACGGGCCGTGGACCCTTCTACAGGTCTGTCATGTATGTTTGTACATTGAGATTCAAAGGCTATGATTTTTGGGACAAAATTTATGAGTCCAAGAATGTGGCTTGTAGACCCCTTGAATTTGCGGATGGTTGACATACTTGGCCTCAGAGTCAAGGCCTAGACTCTACGAGGCTTGGTCTACACCTTGTAGAATCTTCTACGCCTTGTGGATTGGCTCGTGGTTTGGCCCTTGGTTAAGGACCTGAAGACAGGATCAACGAGATCCTTCCTATGGTTCATAGGCCCATCTATGGGATGTAGGTTGGGCTTGTAGTCCCAGTCTTCTGCAGATTTAGAGTTAATTTCTTGAGTTGTTGGACCTTCTAAGTTGGAATATTTTAGGGGTTATTACAATCAAACACTGTTTAAACTTAAATTTTATGGATGTATTGGTGATGACCTATTAAATAATACCTATTATTTTTTAAGGGAGGACACCATTATTTTGGAGTTAATAATATATCACGAGATAGAAATTTAGGACTAACTCTATCTTTTGTGTATATTAATCCATGAATGTTTCAAAATAAATGTGATTGACTTCGTTTTAGCTCAAGTTGTTTAGGTCCACTAGTGAAGATTTTTTAAATATTACAAATAGTTTTTGAAAAACAAACGTCGCCTATTGAGTTTATGTTTGCGACACAAAAATTCAGGATTATTTTGATTCTTCATGTGTATTAATCCATGAAGTTTTAAAAATATATGTGATTGATATTTTTTCTCTCAATTTTTTTTTGGATCCATTGGTGACGTCTTATTAAATGATACTTAATATTTTGCAAAGCGGACATCACCTTTTTCTTTTATTAGATTTATGTGTCATTAAATACAGTTCAGAATTGTCTCAATTTTTCATGTGTATATTAGTCAATGAATTTTTTAAAATATGTGTGAACAATTCTATTTAAGCTCAAAATATCTTGAAGGACATGCGTAATTCTATTTGACTTTTATGTGTCATGAAATAAAAATTTAGGATTATCTTAGTTTATGTGCAGTAACTAAAATACGTGGGGTCATTTCTATCTGAGCTCAAATTTTATGGGTTCATTAGTGAACGACTACCTACTAGATGATAATCCCCTGTGAACCCCCTCTTGTTAATGTTCTGTTCTTTCACATCGGCATACAATCACCATAAGTGCACGTACCCCATTCTCTATTTTCACACACACAAAAGAATATATACATGGGATTACAAGCGCATCCTATATTAATAAAGTAAAAAAATAAAGAAATTGCTTCATTATTCGTATTCTTTTAATTTCAAAAATAGATACAAAAATGCATATATTTATTTTATATATTAAATTTATGTTCATGTTTGTATATCATAGGGATAATGCACAAGTACCCCTTAAATTATACTCAAAATTCTAGCGACACATCTAAACTTAACTAGGGTCTTGTTGCCTCCTCAACAATTTTAGAAATAAATACACCCTAAATGCTAACGTGGCACCATAACGGGTGTCGGTTCAATCCAAAGAAAATTATGTGGAAGCTTTGTAGAAAACAACATGCTATATGAAGGACGAGATGCGTTGTGGAATTGTACATCTACCATATTTTGTAAGAACGAAGGTGCTCTGAGCTCGACATCATTGGTTCTGGCTGTTGGTCAAGCAGACCTCGAAAATTTTCCTACCGCCATGGGAGAGCATTCCTTGGATAAACTCTATGCCCTTCTTTCGAATCTTGAATTGAGAAGGAACATGTATCACACATGCGACAAATCTGAGAAAGTCCCACATAAATATTTTGCCATAACGACATTCAAGAATCGGGAAATGAAATCTTAATGAATCTAGTAAACTATTAAGGGCTCAAGTAGCCAATGCTAGATTAATCATATTCTAGGTTGGAGCATTGAACCTATTTGAAGTGGCCCATTTCGTAGCAAAGAATCCTATGCATGGACAAAAATTAATTTTATTTCCCCACCTAGCTACTCTAGGTTGGGAAGGGAAGGCATCATTGAAGGAAAGAAATGACGGGTCAGTCAATTGCATTAGGTAGGAGATGCAAGGCTAATCTTAATCGTAAGTACATTCACTATTCCCCCAAGCTTACAAGGGGTAACTGGTCGATCAGCTCATTTCGGGGTCTTCCCATTTCATCATCTAACTTATGTTCTTCATGTAGCACTCAGACCAAATAACTCTATTAAATTACATTGATACTTTCACAATGTCATGCCTCGAGAGGATACCCTAGACATGGCCGATACTCAGAGACTATTGCTAGTCCCCAAGCGAACCACTTGGCCTCATCACTTCCATTCATTCAATATATATAACTCAGAAAACTCAGCGGAAGACTAAAGATAAGAGTGAGCAATCTAATCCTTAAAACAATATAAATAAAATAGGCTAGTCTGAAAGAAGCTAGCTCAATAAATCTCGACATCAATACTCAACTTTAGTCTATGAAGTCTCTATCACTATCAAGTGGTGCCAATGACAGACTCATGGATACCTCAAAATAAAATAAAGCTAACTCAAAGTCTAACTCTAACTACAAGATGAAAATGAATGCAATGATCCTCCAAAGTAAAGGAGGCTCACTAACTCAGCTGAAATGCTCAAATCCTCAACGGTGTGCCAGTTGATGATCTCTAGTACCTGCCTCTGCATAATAAAACTATGCAGTCCAAAAGGGGATATTAGTATGTGGAATATACTGGTATGTAAAATAGCTGAATGAAACAGAAATAGGTAGAACAATATAGAAGCAACAACAACTCAAAATAATACTCAATCAGAATGTCAAATGTCTATCTAAAACAAGAATAAAGAATAGACACATGACCCATCAACCAATCAAACCTCATCAATCAACTCAGACTCAACTCAACTCAATTCAGTAGAACTCAACTCGACTCAGACTACTCAAGGTGGTGGCTTTATGGGAGTTTCTCTTATCCAAAAATAATCATTTATGACCTAGTGATTGTACAATAATCCCGCTGATGTTGCCACAATAATTCCATACTTGCCAGGTAAGGAACGCATATGATCCACAAGGGATCTAACCTCTTTTCCTCAAGGAGGGACCATGTGATGTAATGGTTCAATCCTCATCCTTCGCTTGGCAACATTGTTAATGAGTGCGAGTGGGACTCACTCTTACCCATTTTGGTGCTCGATACTTCTCCTAAGACTCAATGCTCATAAGGCTTTTGCTCGTCTCAATTTAGCCTCATGGAGGCAGTCATCAACTCAATCAGTCTCAGTGGGATTCTCATCAACTCATTAACTCAACTCTAAAGTCCTCTAATGTTTTCAGGGACTAACTCATCTCAATTAACTCAATTCTTATCTAGAACTCAAGGATTCAGATCATCATTTTAGAAGAAGTCATTTAGAAAGAACTCAAGAACTCAATTATGAAGACTCATAGGATCATCAAGTTCAAGTAACTCAACCTCATACTCATATTAAGATTACCATCAACATACTCAAGTCAAGGCTCTAGACTCCATTCCTAAGTTCATTCATGCATGTTTTCACAAATCAACATATAGGGTTTATACAATATCTCATGAAAAGTATTCAATTCAAGAAAAAAATTTATGATAATCATCAACATATAAAAATACATGTAACGGAAATAATTTTCAAGAAAATAATCAAGAAAATATTTCAAGAAACATATATATGGACTCATGGACTCTCAACTCCTTTATTACCATCTATGGGCACATGGAAGAACCATCCCATGTTTTAGTTTAGCCTTATATACCTGGTGTGAAGCTTTTGACAATTAATCCTCAAGAACTGTCTTCGAACTCCTTAATATTATGCTCCTTTTCTCTCTTTTTAGCCCTAGCCTTATTCAAAAACTTAGAAAGGACTTAGAATGGGGTTTAAAATCCTTTTTACGCTCAAAATGACCCATTTAAATCATTTTTTTGAGTTTAAGAGGGGTTGGAAAAGGTCTAGAATGCTCCTCATGAAATTAAGAAAAAACGTTCCACCTAAGGATATTGGGTCCACGATGTGGACCCTATATATTTTGGTATTTTTTGCCAAAAATTCTCTGAATGAGTTTTCTAATCCCATCAAAAATTTTTGGAACAAATTTAAGTATTGGTTCGCGGGTGGGTGTCGTACACCTGTCGCGCACCCTCACTGGTTTTCGTTTCCGCATCAAAAAATTATCTTTTGACCCGATTACTCTAAAAATCAACCGAGACCACTTGTCCACTCAATTTTTCATGCTAATCGCATATCCGACCTTGGATTTGCTATGGGGCATGGGAGGATGTGTTATGCACATCTCACTGGTTTTTGTTTTCACACCAAAAAATTATCTTTTGATCTGATTGATCTAAAAATCAACCGAGACCACTTTTCCACTCAATTTGTTATGCTGATCGTATATTAGCCTTGGATTTGCAATCAGGGCATAGGAAGAAGTGTTATGCGCACATCTCTCCTTCAGGGGTATTTCGGTAATTTTCATGGGAAGATGTGTTCTGCACATCTCACTGGTTTTCGTTTTCGCACTAAAATATTATCTTTTGATCCGATTGCTCTAAAAATCAATCGAGACCATTTTCCCACTCAATTGTTTATGCTAATCGAATATCAGGCCTTGGATTTGCCATCGGGGCATAGGAAGAAGTGTTATGCACACATCTCTCCTCTAAGGGTATTTTGATAATTTTACTGGGCATTATATCATCCCCCCTTAGAATCATTCATCCTCGAATAATGAGTAAAGGTGGATATCAAGGCACGAATAGACTCAAGACTCATCTCAATTCTCACTCAACAACTCAAACTCTCGACTCCTTATCAACCTAAACAAGCTCTACTCAGACTCAAGAATAGAAACATCAACTCAAGAATAGAAACATCAATTTAGTCAAGGGTAAGAACATTACCTTCAACAGTCTTATCAACAGGCATAAATAAATGCAGATATTTAGATCTCATCTCTTCCTCAGCTTCCCTTGTGGCTTCCTCAATGAATTGATTTCTCCACAAGACTTTGACTGAGGCTATCTCTTTGGTTCTCAACTTGCGAACCTGACGATCAAGGATTTGGACTAGCACCTCTTCATAGGACATACTATCCTTTACCCCAATACTCTCAACAAGGATCACCAAGGTAGGATCTTCAAAGTATTTCTTCAACATCGAGACGTGGAACGCTTGATGAATTGTGTCTAACTCGAAAGGCAACTCCATCTCATAAGCAACCTTCTGAATCCGCTTCACAATCTAATAAGGACCAATACAGCGAGGACTCAATTTCCCATTCTTCCCAAATCTCATGGCACCCTTCATAGGTGACATTTTCAAGTACACCAAATCATTTACCTTGAACTCTAGGTCTCTTCTCCTCACATTGGTGTAATATTTCTGGTGACTCTGTGTAGTCTTCAACCTCTCTTTAATGACCTTTATCTTCTCCATTGACTGATGGACAAGATCAGGTCCAATTAACTCGGCTTCTCCAACCTCAAATCACCCAATTGGTGATCTACATCTCCTCCCATACAAACCTTCATAAGGAGCCATTTGAATGCTTGCATGATAACTATTGGTGCATGCAAATTCAATCAATGGTAAGTGATCATTGCAATTTCCTTTGAAGTCAAAGACACATGCTCTCAACATATCCTCTAAAGTCTGAATTGTACGTGCTGCCTGACCCTCTATTTATGCGTGAATGGTTATACTCAGATTCACTTTAGTACCCATTCCCTTCTGAAAAGATCTCCAAAATTGGGAGGTGAATTGATATCCTCTGTCCGAGATGATGGACAAGGGAACTCCATGCAAACTCATAATATCATAATGGTACAACTTGGCATATTCCTCTGCATTGTTAGTTGTCTTAACTGCTAAAACGCGAGCCAATTTGGTCATCCTATCCACAATCACCCATATCAAATCACATTGCTTTGGAGACCTCGGTATACTAGTAATGAAGTCCATGTTGATCATCTCCCACTTCCATTTAGGAATCATAAAGTTCTGTGCTAATCCACATGGCCTTTAATGCTCAACTTTAACTTGTTGGCAATTCAGGCACTTGGAAGCAAACTCAACAATATCCCTTTTCATTCTACTCTACCAATAGACTTTTCTCAAGTCGTGGTACACCTTAGTAGAGAAGGATGAATGAAATATGTAGAGCTATGGGCTTCAGCCATGATTCTATCTCGAACACCATCAACATTTGGAACACATAGTCCACTCAGGTACCTCCACACTCCATCTCCCCTTTTGGAGAAGACCATCACTTTCTCTTTGTGGAAAACCTCCTTCACTTGAAGTATGACAAGATCTTTGTCTTACTTTTCATTCACATCTGCCACCAATGATGAACCAGACCCATTCTGAACATTAACCCCTCCCTCATCATTCTCCTCAAGTTGAACTCCCGATCGAGCCAATCGATGTACTTCCTTCGCTAACTCCTTTTGTCCTTCCTCTACATGGGTTGTGCTACTCATTGATAACCTACTAAGAGCATAAGCAACAATGTTAGCTTTACCTGGGTGATAGAGAATGCTCATGTCATAATCCTTGAGCAACTCCAACCATCTCCTCTGCCGCAGGTTGAGCTCTTTCTGATTGAAGACATAATGTAAGCTTTTGTGGTTAGTGAACACATCCACATGCATTCTATATAAGTAATGATACCAGATTTTAAGTGCAAACAACACCGCTGCCAACTCAAGATCATGGGTCGGATAGTTCCACTCATGAACCTTAAGTTTTCTGAAAGCATAGGCTATCACCTTCCCTCTCTGCATCAGCACACAACCCAATCCCACTCTTGATGCACCACAATAAATCTCAAATTCCTCTATCTCATTAGGCAAGGTTAGAGCTGGTGCAGTAGTCAGTCTTGTGTTCAACTCTTGGAAACTTCTCACATTCATCGGACCACTGAAACTTGACCTTTTTCTGAGTCAATTTAGTCAATGTACAGATAGGGAAGAGAATCCATCAACAAATCTGTGGTAGTAGCCTTCTAACCCCAGGAAACTCCTTATGCCAGTTGGAGAGGTCGTCTAGGCTAGTTCTTAACCCCTTCAATCATTTGGGCATCTATTCGAATACCATCACCGGAAACGATGTGGCCTAGAAAAGCCAGTGACTTAAGCAAGAACTCACATTTAGGGAATTTCGCATATAACTCATGGTCCTTGAGGGTCTAAAGGATAACTCTGAGGTGATTGACATGCTCCTCCTCATCTCTCGAATACACCAAAATGCCTTCGATGAACATGATCATGAACATATCAAGATATTATCTGAACACCCTATTCATCAAATCCATAAAGGCTGCAGATGCATTCGTTAACCCAAAGGACATGATGAAGAACTAAAATTGGCCATATTTAGCCCTAAAGGCTATCTTTGGAATATCACACTCCCTCACTTCTAACTGATGGTAGCTAGATCTGAAGTCTATCTTTGAGAAACAAGAGGCACCATGAAGTTGGTCAAATAGATCATCTATTCTTTGAAGAAGATATTTATTCTTTATTGTGACCTTGTTCAGTTGCCTATAGTCGGTACACATTCTGAGAGACCCATCTTTCTTTAGCATGAATAGGACAGGGGCACACCAAGAAGAAATACTCGGCCTTATAAAGCCATTCTCTAACAGATCTCTCAATTGCTCTTTCAACTCGGCGGGGGCCATCTTATAAGGTAGAATTGAGATTGGCTGGATATCGGGAAGAACGTAAATCCCATAGTCAATCTCCCTATCAGGAGGGATTCCAGGAATATCCTCAAGAAACTCATTCACAATCAGGACTAACTCAAGAGTAGGAGACTCAACATCATCAGACTTAACTTGCACGAGGTGATAGATACAATCTTTGGAAATTAGTTTTCTGTCCCTAAGGCAAGAGATACACTTTTCCTTAGATGTGACAGAATCACCCCTCCACTCTAGAATCGATTCATTCGGGAATTGGAACTTAACGGTTCGGGCTCACAATCAATGGAGGGATAATAAGCGTGAAGCCAATCTATGCCAAGGATTACATCAAAATCAGTAATCTCTAAGTCAACCAAATCAATAATATCCTTATGATGGATGGATAGTACATAAGCTCTATAGATTCTCTTAGCTCGAATAGACTCACTAACTGGAGTAGAACCATCAAAGGGTTCAAGAAGACTCTTAAGGGTTCTATCAAATCTATTGGCCATATAAGGTGTTACAAATGACAATGTGGCACCAGGATCCATCAAAACATAACAAGCAAGAGAAAATACTCGAATCATACCTATCAGCACATCTGGGAAGTTCTCCTGATCTTGGCGACTACCCATGGCATATAAATGGTTTGTGGATCCACTTGCACCTAACGTAGTACCTTTTTGGGTTCTTTTAGCTAGCGGGGCTGGTGCAGAAGATTGAGCTCGGTCATCCCGCCTTGGACACTCTAGAGACCCACTTGACCACACCAAGAACATGCATCACTCCCCTCATGACATTTACGCAAGTGTAATCTGCCACACTTGTCACATGGTGGCTTACCCTGTGAACCTTGAGCCACACTAGCCTGCGACTGAGATCAATGGGCTCCAACATTCTGAGACCTCTGATCATTCCTGGTTTTGGGCGCGGGTGCACTAGCAGATGATGGTGTTCCTTGACTTCAATCTATTACCATTCCCTCTCTTCCAACCTCATAGCTGGATGTCTTAGCCTTCTTACTTCTGAACTCTTCTCTATCATATTATCTTTCCTCATGAGCTGGTTGCACATAAGTCATCAATCTCCCAATTTCCATATCACTCACAATAATTGCTCCCCTCCCATTCTCTTAAGCCCGCTGTTTAGCCCGTCAACAGACATCCCCATTCTCCCGCTTATGTCCACAACCATATCCGGAGCATAACAAGATAGCTAAGTGAACTTAAGACTATACTCTTGCACAGTCATACTTGTCATGACCTAAGCCTAGGTCCTAGATGTGACATAGCAAATGGGAACCCGAAGGGACCCCAAACAAGCCTCTTAGCATACCATTCACATATCCTTGCTGGTTTCGAAAGCCAAATAAAGCAATAACAATAACAATAGAGTCTAAGGGAAGCAAGACTAAGGGAAGTCTTCCGTAATAATAATAATAGCATAAGAAGAGTCAATCTTAAAAGCATAGACAACCATAATATCCAATAACACCTCTACTAGTGAATGGAGTAGGGGCCAAGACACCTTCCAGGCTCACCTTAGAATAGTAAGTATCCAAGAAGTTATACAAGTCTTAGTAAAGAAAAGGCATGAAAGTAACTAGATATTGTCCCCGGAGTTGAGGACTCACCGAAGGCTTTCTTCAAACAAATCAACTAGCCACGTGGAGGAGGATGACCAATAGGAGATCTGGTCCCTACATGATGATATCATGTAGACATAGAGTGTGTGCTAGTACTTGGAATGTACTAAGTATGCAGGATGCAATGCAACAAAGGCATAAGCCATAATAATCAAGATGCATAATTATAATCAATGGATATAAAGTCAATATAACATGTATGATCAATGTTTGTATTAAAACATGCATGTAAACATTCAACTTGCATAATATAGCATACATATATGAGAGGAGACCTTAACCGATATGTAAGACCAAGCAAGCTACTACTTGGAATCCCGATGCATGACACCCCACTGGAGAAGGTGTGGTATACTTGCCAACACTTTATGGGTAACTTGACCTAGATGGATCCACTAGTAAGCTTTTTTTGGGAGATAATATAATCCTGTGGTGGCACATAGTTTAGAGACTAAGACTTTATATAAGGACTTCTTGAGTCGAGCGCCCACCTTAAGCCTCAATTAGTACTAAGTCTAATCCCACAGAATACTTGAAATAAGTAATCATAACATGAATAACTTGTAACGATATGATAACATGGCATGAGTAGCTCATTCACATACTTGACCCCTACAAGGGCATATACCTTATTCCATAGGGTAGAAAACAATACATGGACTTGGCCCCTTCTAGTAGGTATTGCATTTCACATGAGGGTAAAGATAATAACATGCTTGACCCCTATTAGTGAGCTAAGGTTGAACATGATGGTAAAATAATAATCAAGCTTGACCCTCAAACAAACATAATTTGCTCACAAGAGGGTGGAATTATAGAATGAGGCTCAACTTGTCACTTGTAAATCATGGAAACCTTTAGTTAGTTTAAACATTCTTTGGAGCCCATAATTATCTTGAAAACACTTGACTTGCAAATCATGCAATAATTTATCATCAATTTAAGAATCTTTGTCACGTAGTTTAGTCAAACATGGTGAGTATATGGACACATGTACAAAATCATGTAATTTATTGAGTAATAAATAAGAAAGAGTAGAATCAAATCATTTTAAAGTCATGCAAATCAACCCACCAACATAGTAGTAAAATCGTCTTCTTGGGTGTCATGAAAATCATTCAAAAATACATAATCTTTCCAAGTCTTTCAAGATATCATAGTATACAAAGCTTTAGCATCATAAACATCATATAATCTCATTTCTTGATAGGAGCTCATGCATCAATAGTCCAATATTCAACAAATTTACAACTTATATCATGCATAGGGGTAATAATAGAAAATACCCATAAGAAATTTAATCTTCAAACCATGAAATTTCATAAAAAAGAAGGATTGGGCTCCATAGGTGAAAGGACCCATGGATGAAGACCGATATACCTAAAAGTTGGAATTTCTTGAAGTAAACTTGAAGGAGACTTGAAGCTTAAGTTGGGTCCTTGGAATCCAAAGTGTAATTTTGAAATTCTTGGAATTGAATGGAGGATTGGGTGATGATTTGAGAGGGTCTATAAAGTTTTTTGAGTTAGAAAATGGCCAAAAGATGAAGGTTTCATGTTTAAATGGGCATTGGGTTATTACTCAAATTCCCTTGAACAAAGCTGGAAAAATAGGGCAAAAATTGCACTATTCCGTGCCCCGGCACGACGTGGCCCAAACACAAAGGCTATATTTACACTAAGACATGCCCCAGGCGCTTCGCTGCCCGAGCACGCGGGGGCACTGAAATTCATCCCCATAATGAAAATTATTTTTCGCTAAGGGTCTTCCAAAATTCAAAGGCTACCCTTTGCCCACTCAATTTTCCCCTGAACAAGAATATGAAGTTGAATTTTTGAAAGAATGCACGGATTTCGAGATATGCAAAAAATACACTTATTGGGCATTCTGAAGCACATGAGGGGTGCTACAAGAGCCTTGTTTCAGATTCAAGAACTCTCTTTCCTTGGCCTCCATGCATTCTCTTGGAAGGAAGTTCCCCAAGAAGGCTTCCTCGAATGCTGCCCAAGTCAGCAATGGGGTATCCTCTCCTCTACCCTTCTTCCATTGATTATACCATAATCTGGCCACACCCTTGAGCTGGTAAGCAGCTAATTCAACTCTGTCAACATTAGCGACATGCATCACTTGGAACACTTTCTGAATCTCCTCCACGTAGTTCTCAGGATCCTCAATAGATGCAGATCCTATGAACTCAGGCAGATTCATGCTCAAGAATTCCCGGACTCTAGATGTGTCCTGGGCATCCTGTCGACCCGCTCCTTGCCTCGCAGTAGGTGATGTGAAAACCTGGGCTAGAGTTTGAATGGCCTGGAGAAGCTTAGCATTGGAAATCTCAGCTTGTGGGGGATGCTGAATAGGGACAAGTGGATCCACGGGCTCCTTATGTCCTTGAGGCTCGGGTAGGTTAACATTCTGCCTGACGGGACATCCTCTGCCTCTGACGGCTCTTCTGGGAGGCATGATCATAACTCTACAATGCGTAGAGCACGAATTAGAAAAGAATTTTTCACACAGTGTAACTCTATCACATGATTGTAAAATATGAAAGAAGAGAGACAATTCCTAATGTCATATAGCCTCCTATTATGGATATGGAGATCTTCACACCAATAATAAGGACTCTACTAGACGCGGCTACATAAACTCCCTAGGACTCTTAAACTCTGTGCTCTGTTACCAAGTTTGTAACTCCCCGAGAGGGTACCTAGACTTGGCCGACACTCAGAGACTATTTCTAGTACCCATGCGAACCACTTAGCCTCATCACATCCATTCATTCAATATACATAACTCAGAGAACTCAATGGAAGACTAAAGATAAGAGTAAGCAATCTAATCTTAAAATAATATAAATAAAATAGACTAGTCTAAAAAAAGCTAACTCAACAAGTATTAACATCAATACTCAACTCTAATATATAAAGCCTCTATCACTATCAAGTGGTGCCAATGACAGACCCATGGATACCTCAAAATAAGATAAAACTAACTCAAATTCTAACTTTAACAGCAAGATGAAAATAAGTTCAATGATCCTCCTAAGTAAAGGACGCTCACCAACTCAGCTGAAATGCTCAGATCCTCAACGGTGCACCTGTTGACGATCTCTAGTACCTGCCTCTACATCATAAGATGATGCAGTCCAAAAGGGGACATCAATATGTGGAATGTGCTGGTACGTAAAATAGCTGAATGAAACAAAAACGGATAGAACAATATTAAAACAATACCAACTCAAAATAATACTCAATCAGAATGTCAAATGTCTATCTAAAACAAGAACAAAGAGTAGACAAGTGACACATCAACCAATCAAACCTCATTAATCAACTCAGACTCAACTCAACTCAACTCAACTCAATGGAACACAACTCGACTCAGAGTACTCAAGGTGGTGACTTTCTAGGAGTTTCTCTTATCCGACAACAATTACTAATGAGTTAGTGATAGTACAAAAATTCTGTTGACGTTGCCACAACCATTCTATACTTGCCAGGTAAGGAAAGCATATGATCCACAAGGGATCTAACCTCTATAACCCTCTATTATTTTAGGGACTTTTCCTCAAGAAGGGACCATGTGATATGATGGTTCAATTCTCATCCTACGTTTGACGATGTAGTTAATGAGTGTAAGTTGGACTCACTCTTACCTATTTTGGTGCTCGATACTACTCCTAGGACTTAATGCTTGTAAGACTCTTGCTCATCTCAATTTAGCTTTGTGGAGGCACTCATAAACTCAATCAGTCTCATGGGATTCTCAGCAACTCATTAACTCAAATCTAAAGTCCTCTATTATTTTCTGGGACTTTAACTCATCTTAATTAACTCAATTCTCATCAGGAACTTAAGGACTCAAATCATTATTTTAGAAGAAGTCATTTAAATATAACTCAAGAACTCAATTATGAAGACTCATAGGATCATCAAGCTCAAATAACTCAACCTCATACTTACATCAAGATTACCATCAACATATTCAAGTCAAAGCTCCAGACTCCATCCCTAGGTTCATTCATGCATGCTTTCACAGATCAACATATAGGGTTTATACAATATCTCATGAAAAGTATTAAATTCAAGAAAACAAGTTTATATGATCATCAACATATGAAAATACATATAGTAGATATAATTTTCAAGAAAATAATAAAGAAAATATTTTAAGAAAACATATATATGGACTCATGGACTTTCAACTCCTCTATTACAATCTACAGGGCACATGGAAGAACATCTCATATTTTAGTTTAGCCTTACATACTTGATGTGAAGATTTTGACAATTAATCCTCAAGAACTCTCCTTTAACTCCTTAATTTTACGCTCCTCTTCTCTTTAGCCTTATTTTTGTTGACAACTTAGAAAGGACTTAGAATGGGTTTTGAAACCCTTTTTACGCTTAAAATGACCTACTTAGATCATGTTTTGAGTTTAAGAGGGTTTTCAAAAGGTCTAAAATGCCCCTCACAAAATTAAGAAAAAGGATTCCGCCTCGGGATACGGGGTCCGCGACATGGATCCTATGTATTTTGGGTGTTTTTCACCAAAAATTCTCTAAATGAATTTTCTAATCCCATAGAGAATTTTTGGAACAAAATTAAGTGTTGGTCCATGGCAGTTGCGCATTGCACACTTGTCGTGCACCCTCATTGGTTTTCATTTTCACATCAAAAATTATCTTTTGATCCAATTGCTCTAAAAATCTACCGAGACCACTGTCCTACTCAATTTTTCATTCTAATCGCATATCTAGCCTCGGATTTGCTATCGGGGCATGGAAAGATGCGTTATGTGCACATCTCTCCTCTAGAGGTATTTTGATAATTTTAACGGGCTTACACACATATTATGGGTAGTGTAGGAGGCATCATCACACCTCGAAATGCACCTTCTTATAGACTTATAAAGATAGATTCTATTTGACATCTTCGTAACCCGAAATATAAAGTTCCTTTTTTTGCAGCTTGAAAGGAGATCTTTCATATTTTTCGAGATCTACCCCATAATATGGGGTAAAAAAACCAAAATAAATGGTTGATTTTTGCAAGCTATTCCAACCACTATTGGATGTGATTTCAAGAGTCGAATAAGAATGAATACCACAAAGAAGAGTCAAGATCAGTGTTATACCCCGTGAATAAATAATTATGGTAAATCGAGGTATTGGAAAATTTTCGAAAAAAAAAAAATTCAAAAGTTCATTTGAATCAATTATGGTGCATAAGTATCGGAGGGGGTGTATTGGCTAGGTGAAATTTAAAACTTG
>JAABOM020099733.1:0-26669 GCA_011800125.2 Solanum clarkiae | reverse complement strand
TTTTTTATGTGAATTTGCAAATATTTGATCTATTATTCTTCTTGATGTTTTTTAAGTAATGCAATTTTAGGGTGTGGATTGTGAATAAAGGGAGAGATAGCTAAAAGAAGAGAGATCCTTTCGTGTGATACAAGTAAATTTGATGCTACCATTTTATATATATGTATTGAATATCCTAACTTTATACTAGTATTATGTAAATTTATTTCAGTCTATTTATTCATAAATAACATGTATTATTATCAATGACCATATTATATATGAGTATTGAAGGAAGTAACTTTTAAATAGATTTTTTAGAATGTTTCAAAATAGTTACATTCTTGAATTCTGAAAACTTACTAAAGTGCGAGTTTTTTTTTAAAAAAAAAAATCTTTTGATAGTAGTTGATTTTGTGATAGAGTCAATTTGATTTTAAAAATTAACATTTTATGTTTTTTTCTAAAATAATATCTTTTTTATTCACAGAAAATTCCTACAGGTTATACAATTTACAAGAATAAAAAGTTTTCTAGGAAAGTTTCCCTAAAGGATCGATATAGAAATATGTGGCTTATTCAAGTGATTAAAAAAGAAAGAGATTTTTATTTTTAATACGGATGGGAGAATTTCATTGAGGATAAAACTTTAGAGTATGGAGACTTTTAATATTTGATTATTATGGAAAAGAAATATTTGATTTTAAATTACTTGGAATAAATAGTTGTGCAAAGAACGGAGTTGGAGGTAAAAAGAAAGAGGAAGAAATGAATGTTGAACATCAAAAGAGTGTACAGACAATAGGAAAGACTTGGGCCAATGATGCAACAATAGTTCTTTTTTAATGATAGTGACGAGGATTATATAGTAGAAGAAGAAGAAACTAAAGAACAGGTAGAAAAGAAAGAGAAAAAAGAGACCCATGAAAGGGCGCTATGTTCCAAACGCAGATACGTGGAAGAGAAAAAAGATGAGACGAAAGAAGGAGAGGGAGGAGGAAGAAATAGAGGAGATAGATGATGAAGAAGGGAATGAAATGGGTGGCACACATAAGAAAAAGATGCAACATTCAAAAGGTAAACACGATTATTAAAGATCTTTATATCTACTCTTCTGTTTTATCTTACATACAATTTTTTTTTTTTGTTAGTATATTGCTACAAATATGTTGTCTTTGAATCTTTTGACATAATCATGTAGTCTTACAAAAATAATGAAAGGATTAAGAAATTAGCAAGTTTTCAAAGGGTTTAGTTGTTTGGCTCGTTAAGGGCACATTTTATTTGTGTCTTGAATTGTGAAAAAGTATTAAATATTATTTAATAAAATTTTTGTATCTATCATGAATTTTTTTTCCTTCATTAAAGTTTATTTTCAATAAATTAACACCCTGTAAAATGAAAAGAATAGAGTACTTGTGAGTTTCCATGAGATGGCAATTGGTGAACCCGACAAGTTAACTTTTTGGATTCGACTGGATGTTAAAATGCCACTGCTTGCAATGTGAGGGATGTCCCTGACCAATATGGTACAGACATATTTAAAAGTGGATGTGCAATAAAGCCAAAAAATCCTTACTTTGTAGCAAAAATTAATCCAAAAAGGAGAAGTCAACTGGTAACAAAAATCCTATTACTATTTATTATACTGAATGGTATTATAGTCTAATTGTATAACTTTCTCATTTAATAAAATATTTGTTCGTAATTGTAGTGCATTCTAATGGATGTGGTGAGAGACTACAAACTTGAACTACCTCCGAGCATCACTATTCGCAACTTTGTTGGCAGAGAATTTGAGGTAAGAGTCAATAAATGGGCTGACGGTAAAGTATGGCTAGTTGGTGGATGGCGCAACTTATGTAGGTGGAACCTTATGGAGAAAGATGATAGGTGTATTTGTGAATTAGCGAGAGAAAAGTCCAGCCAAAGAACTTACTTACAGGTTCAAGTTCTCCATGAAGGATCAACTACCCATCCCAACAATAAATAAAAGAAATAGCTTGCTGATATATAAAATAGCATTTTAATTTTATGCTCTTTAGAACTGTTGTATGTTGAAAAATTTTTGAAGACTTTAAGTACCTTTGTTTTTTCAATTTTTAAATTATAATAGAGTATGTGATATTATTTATCTAATTTTGATCCACAATGTATTCCTCACATATAAATTTTACCTTGGAGTGATGATAAGGTAAAAACTCAATTAATGCATTAAGAACCAACATATACAATCTATAGAGCAAACACATCTAAAACTTGCTCCTCCCCTGCAATAGTGCATCTTTTAAATAATTATATTTGTTTAAATGCGCACAGATATTTTGTTGACGATTGATGGTAAAACTTCAGCTCAATTGAATTAATAATACAATAGTGAATGCTAGTATTATACTAAGCACTCTAAAATTATATTATGTTGAGAAACAACGATGAAACTCAAACTCAAGAGCTTTGTTTATAACACTGAACAATACAAAAAATAACAAAGCGAAAGATAAAATAGTTTAATAAAATAGATAAGTATAGAAAATCAAAAGCTAAAATCATCCCATAAGTGGTGTCACATGCACAAGTCCCTAATAATAGGAATGCTCAAATGAAATATAGGTCTCAATGACTAGTCCTCAAATAGAACAAAACATGAAATAGAGTCCTCGAAGGCCTGCTAAAGAAGTTACCTCACGAGTGATCCTGAAGCTCAATCCTGTAGTATGAAAGCTAGTAAGAAGGACTAGGCTCATGATTGAAACACCGCTTATATGTTTTGGAATATCCCATAATCATAATTTTCATGTATCTCAAAAATTCGTGCGTGATTTCGGAAATCCAACTTCATATTCTTGATTGGGGGAAAAAATTGTGTGGGAGATGGGTATAACCCAAATTTTAGAAGACCCTTAGCGAAATTAACTTTCGCTAATTTTTGATTTTCAGTGGTTGTCTGTGCCCAGTCCACGATGCGCCTGGGGCGCGGACTAGTGTAAATAGTGTCTGCGCATCTTGTCCGCGACGCGCCTGGGGCACGGACCAGTATAAAATTTTCCTCAGTTTTCTCATTACATCCAAGGGCATTGGGGTAATAGCCTCATAATGCCCGTATAAATGTGAAATCTTCTATATTTAGCAATTTCTCAACTCTATAACTCACAAAACCCTCTCTAAAACCTCTCCAAGACTCTATCAAATCTCTCACTCAAATTCAAGGATTTCAAGCTCAACTTTGGGAGTCAAGAATCCATCTCAAGCTTCAAGGCTCCTTCAAGTTCATTTTATGAAATTCAAAGTTTAAGGTAAGTGGGTTTTCATCCATGGATCCTTTAGCCAATGGAGCCCAATCTTCTATTTTTATGAAAATTATATGATTTCAAGTTGTATTACTTATGAGTATCTCTTAAAAATGAACTATGAAAGTAAATTATGTTGGAGTTTTATTAAGTATTGATTGATTATGCCTGAATATCTATTTCAAGCTTATTCCATGAATGGATTTTTGTCTATTGAGACTATGCATGATATAAGCTGTGAAACTATGAATTATTATAAGCTTTTGTGATGGATTTCAAGATACCTTAAATGAGGGTTTTACTACAATATTGGTGGGTTGATTTGAATTGAGTTTACTCTTCTTGTTTTACTCCTGAGTTGCATGATTTTAAACAAGTATCATGAACCCACCATGTGTTTGATAAAATTACATGACAAGAATTCTCAAACTGTTGATGAACTATTACATAATTTACAAGTGATTTCATGATGATTAAGGGAATTCAAGCATGTATTTAATTCATGAAAAGTACCTATGATTTTACAAATATCAAGTTGATCTCTATTTCAAGATTTTAACCTCTTGTAAGCTATTCATGTCAAGGCAAGGCATCATGTATGATTATTATTTACTCTCATGTTCAAGTTAGGCTCACTAATAGAGTCAAGCATGCTAATGAGCTACTCATGTCAAGTTATCATGTCTCTTACAAGTTATTCATGTTATGATTAAAATATGATTATTTCAAGTATTTTGTGGGATTAGACTTAGCACCTATTGAGGCTTAAGATGGAGGCTCGACACAAGGGGTCCTTATATAAAGTCTTTAGTATCTATACTATGTGCCACCATAGGATTATATATTTTACCCTTGCTATACTAGTAGATCTATCTAGTTCATGTTGTCATCTTTGTTTTACCTTGGTAAGTAGACCACACTTCATCGGGGAGTATTATGCCCAGTTACCTGTACCGAGGGGGTATCATGCCTTGGGTTCCAAGTTGTAGCATCTTGGTCTATATCTATTAAGGTCTCCTCCCACATTTGTATATTATCATGTGCAAGTCGAATCTATTAGATGCGATTTTTATTACAAGCATTGATCATACATGGAATATTGAGATTGTATCCATTGTCTATATCTTATACATTTTGAATATATTAGCTTATGTCTTTTTGCATTGCACCCTGTGTACTTAGTACATTCAAACATATTGACGCATAATATATGCCTACATGATATCACCATGTAGGAACCGGAGCTCCTTTAAATCATCCTCCTCCACGTTGCTAGTTCAGTTCTTTGAAAAAAGCTTTGGTGAGTCCTCAATTCCGAGGATGATATCTACTTTTATTAATGATATGTTGATACTTATTCCTTATGTTGGATACTTACTATTATGAGGGTGAGCCTGGGAAGTGTCTTGGCCCCGCTCCATTCTAAAGTAGAGGTGTTGTTGGATACTAAGTTTGTATATGTATATGTTGTTGGATACTAAGTTTCTATATTTATGAAAGACTTTCCTTAGTCCTATTCCCTTTTTATTCTTGACTCTTATAGATATTTATTTTCATTTTCGCAACCAAGGATGTGTACAAGACATGCTAAGAGGCTTGTTTGGATTGTCTTCAGACTTTTCATTCGCCGTGTCACATCTAGGTCCTATGCTTGGGTCGTGGTAAGCTTGGTATCAGAGCACTAAGTTATTAATGGTCCTCAAAAATTCAACACACCGCGTCAATTAGAATCTTATTCATGGTTGTGTAGCACGCCATAACTATGAATGGGAGGCTATAAGTCTTTTTAGGAAATGTTCTACTTCTTCATGATCTATATCGTGCTTTACATATAAAGATAAGACTTTTTCCCATAACAAGTGCTCTCTGCTCTTCTACATCATGTCGCTACCAAGAGGAAGAGTAAGGAGATCCTGTACACCCAAGGAGCAACTGGCCCTGCCCACTCTTCAAGCTCCTCAATGGAGGTGTGGCAAAAATTTGGTTAACTCAATGGAAATTGGAAAGAAGAAATGATGATGCTATTCCTTGGGAGGAGTTCAAAGCCGCCTTCCTCAACCGGTTCTCCCCTATTGACTTGAGAGAGGCCAAAATGATGGAGCTCATGAATCTTAAGCAAGGTTCCATGAGCGTGAGGGAGTATGCCCTCAAATTCAACAAGCTTTTCAAGTATGCTCCTCATTTGATTGCCGACCCTAGAGCTAGAATAAATAATTTTGTGTTGGGGGTGTCCGACTTGGTAAATGAAGAGTGTCGTACCACAATGCTTGTAAGTGATATAGATTTTTCTTGACTTATGGCATATGCCGAACAACTTGAGGGTAAAGAGCTTAGAAAAAGGAGGAGTGGGGAGTCCAAGAGGGATAAGTAAGAGGGACAAGTAAGATTGTTAAAAGGTTTATCCGCCATCGTCATCATAAATTGAATATCCTAGGTTTGAGGGTGGTTTGCAAGGTTCTAACGGCTGCCGTTTTCATCAAGGCCACAAGTTCTAAGGTCAAGGATCCTGCAATGCTCCTACCAAGAGGTTTGCTAATGATTGGGTGTCTAACCCAAGATTCTAAGGTGGTAATGGTGGCATGACCTATCCTAAGTGCCAAAAGTGTGGGAGAAACCATGGTGGTCCATGTTTGAAAAACTCTAATTCTTACTTTGGTTGTGGTGAGATGGGTCACAAGGTTATTCATTTTCCTCATGCTCAAAACAAGGGTAAAGACGATAGTCCTCAAGGACAAGGTGCTAATGCGGGCCAAAAGGTAAAGGGAGGCCAACAAAGGGGTGCTCCAAGGCAAAATAGGTTCTATGCTCTCCAAGAAAGGCAAGGAGTGAATGAGGTGGCCGATGTTGTTACCAGTATGTTAAAGGTTTTTTATTATGATGTATATGCATTTATAGATCTGGGTGGCACTCTTTTTTCATTACTCCTTTGTTGCCAATAAGCTTCATGTATGTCCCGAATTATTATGTGAACCTTATGAAGAGTCGACCCCCGTTGGTGAGTCCATTCTTGCTAAAAAAAATCTATAAATATTGTCCTGTGTTCATATTGCATAAAGTCTTGCCTTGTGATTTTGTTGAACTTGGCATAGTGGATTTTGATATTATTCTTGAGATGAATTGGTTATATGAATATCATGCTTCCATTGATTGTAGAACCTGCAAGGCTAGGTTCCAATTCCTTAATGAGCCCGTCCTTGAGTGGGAAAGTCGTAGTGGTGGTCAAGGGTTGATTCATTTCTTGTCTTAAAGCCTAAAAGTTAATTTCTAAGGTTTCTATTTACCATCTTGTAAGAGTTAGAGATGTTGAGTCTAAAGTCCTCCCTATTAAGTCAGTTTCGGTGGTCAATGAGTTTCTTGATGTCTTTCCCGATGAGCTTCCCAGTGTTCCTCCTAAAAAGGAAATAGACTTTGGTATAGACTTTCTCCCCGATACACAACCCATTTCCATTTCCCCTTACCTAATAGCCCCAGTAGAGTTGAAGTAGTTGAAGGATCAATTGAAGGATTTGTTAGAGAAGGGTTTCATAAGGCCTAGCAAGTTAAATTGGAGTGCACCGATGTTGCTTGTAAAGAAAAAGGATGGTTCCCTTAGAATGTGTATTGATTACCGGTAACTCAATAGAGTCACTATAAAGAACAATTATCCTCTACCAAGGATTGATGACCTTTTTTATCAACTACAAGGGGCTAGTCACTTTTTTAAGATTCATCTTCGGTCTGGATACCACCAAGTAAAGGTGAGGGAGTGCGATATTCCCAAGATGGCGTTTTGGGCAAGGTATGGACATTTTGAAGTTACGGTAGTGTATTTTGGCTTGACTAATGCACCAGCTATATTTATGAATTTTAAGAATAGGGTCTTTAAATCTTACCTTGATATGTTTGCGGTGGTCTTTATTGATGATATATTAATTTATTCTCGGATTAAGGAGGAACATGTGAATCACTTGAGGGTGGTGTTACAAATTTCGAGGGATGAGAGGTTGTTTTCTAAATATGAAAAGTATGAATTTTAGTTGAAAGAGGTTTCTTTTCTAGGGCATGTGGTGTCGGGTGATGGCATTAAGGTGGATCTTAAGAAGACGAAGGTGATAAGAAATTGACCTAGGCCCTTGACTCTGACCAATATTAGGAGTTTCTTAGGTTTGGCAGGTTACTATTGAAGGTTTGTGAATGGTTTCTCTTCTATTGCTTCCTCTATGATAAAGTTGACCCAAAAAGAAGGAAAAATATTTTTGGACCGATGAATGTGAAAAGAGTTTTCAAACGTTGAAAGATAAGATTATCTATGCTCTTATTTTGGCTTTACCAAAAGGGCTAGAAGGGTTTATGGTTTATTGTGATGCCTCAAGGATTTGTTTGGGGTATGTTTAGATGTAAAATGGCAAGGTTATAGCATATGCCTCTAGGCAACTTAAGGTGCATGAGCAAAATTATCCCACCCATGATCTTGAATTAGCGGTCATGGTGTTTGCTTTGAAAATTTGGCATCATTATTTGTATTGTATTCACGTAGATATGTTCACTGAGCACAAGAGTCTTCAATATGTGTTCGCGCAAAAAAATCTTATCTTGAGACAAAGAAGGTGGTTAGAACTCCTTAAGTACTGTGACGTGAGTATGCACTATCATCCCAGCAAAGATAATGTTGTGGCCAATGCTCAAGGTAGAGTGTCCATGGGTAGTCTAGCTCATATTGGTGTTAGTAAAAAGGAGGTGGCTAGAGAAGTTCACTGGTTGGATAGGTTGGCGGTTAGGCTGAAGAAAGTTGAAAATAGTGGTGTAGTAGTGGTTCATGGTTCCAAATCTTCTTTGATTGAAGACGTCAAGTCAAAACAAGACCTTGAACCCACCTTGCTAGAGTTGAAGGCTTTGGTGAAGGATAGTAAAGTGGAGGTTTTCTCCCAAGGGGGAGATAGTGTCGTTAGGTACCAAGGTACGTTGTGTATGCCTAATGTGGATGACTTGAGGGAGTTTATTTTGAAGGAGGCCCATAATTCATCCTATTCTATTCACCCCGATTCCACAAAGATGTATAGAGACTTGAGGGAGGTGTATTGGTGGGGTGGTATAAAGAGGGATATTGTCAAGTTTGTAGCCGGTTGTCATAGTTGCCAACAAGTGAAAGCCAAACATCTAAGGTCGGGTGACCTAGCACAAGACATAGAAATTCCTACTTGGAAGTAGGAAGAGATCAACATGGATTTTGTGGTGGGTTGCCTACGACTAGGAAACACTTTGATTCTATTTAGGTTATTATGGATAGAATAACAAAGTCAACTCACTTTCCACGGGTCAAAACAACTTATAGTGTTGAAGATTATGCCAAGTTGTATATTCATGAGTTAGTTAGATTGCATGGGGTACCCTTGTCTATTATTTTGGATTGTGGTGCTCAATTCACTTCTCATTTTTGGAGATCCTTCCAAAAGGTTCTTGGTACGAAGGTCAAGCTTAGCATGACTTTTCATCCTCAAATGGATGGCCAAGCCGAAAGAACTATCCAAACGCTTGAGGATATGCTTAGAGCTTATGTTTTGGAATTTAAGGGTAGTTAGGATGAATATCTTCCACTTATTGAGATTTCTACAACAATAGCTACCACTCTAGTATTAGCATGGTGCCCTTTGAAGCTTTATATGATAGACATTATAGATCCCTAGTTAAGTGGTTTGATATGGGGAAGATGGCTTTGTTAGGCCCATATTTGGTTATGGAAGCTTTGGAGAAGGCGAGGTTGATAAGGGAGAGATTAAAGACGTCTCAAAGTCGTCAAAAGTCTTATTTCAATGTAAGGAGAAGAGATCTTGAGTTTAATGTGGATGATTGGGTTTACTTGAAAGTCTCGTCCATGAAGAGTGTGGTACAGTTTGGTAAAACAGGGAAATTGAGCTCAAGGTTTATGGGTCCTTATAGAATTTTGAGGAGAGTCGGTAATGTTGCATATAAATTGGAGTTGCCTATGGAGATGAATATGGTTCAACCGGTCTTCCATGTATCTTGTTGAGGAGATGTGTTAGTGACCCAAGTGCTATAGTGCCCATAGAGGTTTTGGGTGTTGTGGAGGATAACTTGACTTGTGAGGAGGTCCCGGTGGAAATATTGGACAGACAAGTGAAAAGGTTGAGAAACAAAGATGTAGCATCCGTTAAGATCCTTTTGAGGAATCAAAAAGTTGAAAGTGTCACATGGGAAGTTGAGGTGGATATGAAAAAGCGATACCCATACCGCTTTCGCTCTACTTAAGCCAAAGCTAATAACTTAAGTCCCATCTATGATTTGAAGTCTTAAGTTTCAACCCTCATGTCATTTTGCATGCATGCATGTTTATGGTAACAAGTTTATGGTAATTTTTGATAATTCACACTGAGACTTTTTGAAAATGATGTTTAGGTGCAATTTTTTCATTCATGTCGGGCTAAAACCTTCATAATTATTTCTCTTATGCATGTTTTTTTGATATTCGGGGATGAATGTTCCCAAAGGGGAGATGTTGAAACACCTCTCATGTGCTTTGGAATGCCCCATAATGGTACTTTCCATATATCTCAAAATTCATGCGTGATTTCGAAAATCCAAATTCATATTCTTAATTACGAGGGAACATTGAGTAGGAAATGCATATAACCTAGATTTTAGAAGACCCATAGCGAGAATAATTTTCGTTGATTTTCGATTTTCAGTGGTTGTTCGCATCCAGGCCGCGATGTGCATCGGATGCGGACTAGTGTAAATAGTGTCTGCGCGTCTAATCTGCGTCATGCTTGGCACATGGACCAGTGTAAAATTTTTCTCAGTTTTCTCATTTTGTCTAAGGGCGTTGGGGTAATAGCCTCATGCCCATTTAAATGTAAAATCTTTCATACTTAGCAATTTTTCAACCTTATAACTCATAAAACCCTCTCTAAAACCTCTCCTAAACTCTATCAAATCTCTCATTCAAATTCAAGGATTTCAAGCTCAACTTTGGGACTCAAAAACCCATCTCGAGCTTCAAATCTCGTTCAAGTTCATTTCAAGAAATTTAAGATTTAAGGTATATGGGTCTTCATCTATGGGTCTTTCCACCCATAGAGCCCAACGTTCTTTTTTATGGAAATTGTATAATTTCAAGTTGGATTATTTATGGGTATCTCTTATTATAAATTATGAATATAAATTATGTTGGGGCTTTATTAACTATTGATTGATTATGCATGAATATATATTTCAAGCTTATTCCATGAATGGATTTTTGTCTATTGAGACTATGCATGACTTGAGCTATGAAACTATGAACTATTATGAGCTTTTGTGATAGATTTCAAGATACCCTAAAGGAGGATTTTACTACAGTATTGGTGGGTTGATTTAAATTGAGTTTACTCTTCTTATTTTACTCTTGAGTTACATGATTTCGAACAAGTATCATAAACTCACCATGTGTTTGATAAAATTACATGACAAAAATTCTCAAGTTGTTGATGAACTATTACATGATTTATAAGTCAAGTGATTTCATGATGATTAAGGGCTTTCAAGCATGTTTTTAATTCATGAAAAATAGCTATGATTTTACAAGTATCAAGTTGAACCTTATTTCAAGATTTTAACCTCTTGTAAGCCATTCATGTCAAGGCAAAGCATCATGTATGATTATTATTTACTCTCATATTCAAGTTAGGCTCACTAGTAAAGGTCAAGCTTGTTAATGAGCTACTCATGTCAAGCTATCATGTCTCTTACAAGTTATTCATATTATGATTAAAGTATGGTTATTTCAAGTATTTCGTGAGATTAGAATTAGCACCGATTGAGACTTAAGATGGGGGCTCGACACAAGGAGTCCTTATATAAAGTCTTTAGTCTTTAAACTATGTGCCACCATAGGATTATATATGTTACCCTTGCAATACTAGTGGATCCATCTAGTTCATGTTATCATGTTTGGTTTACCTTGGAAAGTGGACAACACTTTCGGGGGGTGTCATGCCTGGTCACCTGTACCGAGGGGGTGTCATGCCTCTGTTTCCAAGTTGTAGCTGCTTGGTCTATGTCGGTTAACGTCTCCTTCCACATATATATATATATATATATATATATATATATATATATTGTCATGTGCAAGTCGAATGTTTTACATGCAAGTTTTATTACAAGCATTGATCATACATAGCATATTGAGATTGTATCCATTGTCTATATCTTATGCATTTTGAATATATTAGCTTATGTCTTTGTTGCATTGTACCCCGCGTACTTAGTACATTCAAATGTACTAACTCATAATCTATGCCTACATGATATCACCATGCAGGAATTGGAGTTCCTTTTGATCATCCTCTTCCACGTGGCTAGTTCGATTCTTTGAAGGAAGCTTTGTTGACTCCTCAATTCCGAGAACTATATCTTCTTTTATTCATGATATATTGAGACTTGTTCCTTATGTTGGATACTTCCTATTGTGAGGGTTAGCCCGGGAAGTGTCCTGGCCCCTGCTCCATTCTAAAGTAGAGGTTTTGTTGGATACTAAATTTGTAAATGCTTTAAAGCTTGACTCTTCTTATGTTTCTATATTTATGAAAGACTTCCCTTAGTCCCGTTTTCCTTTTTATACTTGGCTCGTATTGATGTTTATTTTCATTTCCGCAACCAAAGATGTGTATAAGATATGATAAGAGACATTTTTGGGTTGTCTTTGGACTTCCCATTCGCTGTGTCATGTCAGGCCCTAGGCTTGGATCGTGAAAACAACCTACAAAATGTAGCAAAGGGTGAACACCAAACAACAGGATACTCAGCAAATGAAAATCAACCTAAAGTAAAGTAATGAAGAATAGAAGTACTCCTATCTACCTGACCAAGTACTATCAAACTACACATCTGCACTCAGCAATGTCCTATCACAATATAATATACATTAACAGATATACACATCTCATAGCATAGTATCTCAAAGTATCCAACAAGTATAATAAGTAAAATAGTATGATAAATCTCTAACAATAATAGCAGTATCAACTTATTTACAATTTCATATAACAATAACAAGAGAGAATGAAGTGAGATGAAGTGGATGTCATGTTATGAGAATTATGCGATGCAATGTCAAATAATCATGATGCATGTATGTCCTACAATATACATCTGCAAATCGAGTCGAAAAAAAACCCATAGAGGCCTCACACGGACTATGTATCCACCGAAACTATTTTTCTTCGACATTGACTTTTATGTCCAGTCGAAACCATTTCCCTGATTTTTTATTTTTTTTCCTTTGTATTCCACTGGAGGAACCATTTTCCTTCGACTTTTTATTTTTTTCCTTTCTTTCTTTTCCTCTAGCCAGAACCATTTTCCTTCCACTTTTCATTGCAAAAGGATCATCAAGCAAGCATATAATGATGGCACAATAGCTATGTTCTTGGAAAAAGAATATGCAAGATGTTCATATGAATTATGTGGTTCAACAATAGAGACCAAGTATCTTACAAGTGCACAAGCATTCACAATACTACTTCAATATCATCACAATCTCAATGTCAACATCCAATAATTCGCAGGTCAAGATTTCAACATAGGAACAATTACTCAATCCAAAATTTTATGATCAAATTCTATGATGATATAATTGTATCCCAATCACTAAATTCCATATACATAGGAGCACACAAGATTCAATCATATTTAACAAAAGATTAGAAGTCCACTTGTCATAGAACAAGTCTCGAATCAAGTCAAATCCAAAGCTTTTCCCTTTGTACGATACTTTGAATCACCAAAATCTATTCAAATATAGCATCACAATCATATAACGAATCTAATGATACTAAAATCAATCAATTTGGACAAAAAGAATATAATGGTCAAAAATTTCATGTCAGAAAAAATGTAACAAGAAACTGGAAATTAATATATGAAAATATTTTCCAAGTGATAAGGAGTTTAACAGTAAAAATTATTTCGAAAATGGAGTTAAAATGAGATAGAAATCATCAATTTAGTATTAGAAATCAAAGTCTGAGAAATTCTAAAATTCTCCAATTAAGAACCCCAAATTATAAGTTAAAAACATGATTTAATCAACGTAAATTGAAGAAATAGGTTAATAAATAATTACCCAATAGATTTGCCTTGAAAAACCTTGAAGAATCTATTGAAAACAAAGCTTGCAATATTGAAAATGGTGGAATATAATATAACTCATCACTTTAAAAGTGAATTAATGTTTCTGGTGAACAACACTCTGCGAATGCGGATATGAACCTGCGAACATGGAGAACAGTCACGCCATTACACTCCGCGAACGCAGAGTGGCTTCTGCAAACCCGAAGTGGCTTTCGCGAATGCAGAGGCTAAGTTAGGTAGCACTCTGTGAACGCGGAGGCTTATAGAGCTTGGCTCCTATAGCTCCACGAATGCGAACTCTCTTCCACGAATACAGATGTCTAATCAATTTGATCTCTGGGAATGCAGAACTTGAGGCACGAATGTGGAGAATAATTTTTCACCTACACCAAATACAGTTCAAACTAGCAAGACACATCACATGACAAATCATGAAAAAGACTCTTGGGATTCGTTTGGAACTCCATGAACACAAACCATACATGGAATCCTACCTGAAACAATGTTTTGGACTCAATCGACCCGTCATAATTCAAAACTCGAAATGACCACAAAACTTGAAATTTCAAATTTTAAGTCTTTAAAAACTCTTTGTTTAGCAAAAACTCTAACGTTTTTACAAAATTTTCAAAAATTCGACATTTAGACTTAATTAAAAATGATCCAAGGCAACTTTCGAGAAGGACAAAATGGTAATTTTATCAAAAATACCAAAAAAGATCTTCAAGGTCATTACATCATCCACTACTAAAAAAAATGTTCATTCTCAAACATGAGATAAGGAACATACCTGAAGGCTCAAAAAGCTGAGAGTATTGGGCATGCATATCTGACTCTATCTCCTAAGTAGCCTCACTCTCGGGCCTATGGCTCTACTGAACTTGTACTAAGCGATCTTCTTAGTCTGTAACTTCCTCATCTGCCTGTCCAAAATAGTTACCGACTACTCCTCATAAGTCAATTCTGGGCTCAACTCAACTAAATCTATAAAAATCACATGAGACTCATCCGAAATGTAATGTCGTAACATCAAAACATGAAACACAGGATGAATTGAAGATAGGTTAGATGGCAAGGGAAGTCTATAAGCCACCTCTCCCACTCGATCTAGGACCTCAAAAGAACCAATAAATCTTGTACTGAGCTTGACCTTCTTCCCGAACCTCATAATACCCTTCAAGGGTGAGACCTTCAACTATACCATAACACCAACCAAGAACTCCAAAGGTCTAACCCACCTGTCAGCATAACTCTTTGGTGACTCTGGGCTATCACCAACGAACTCCTAATCAATCGCACCCTCTCTAGATCATCTCTTAACATATCTATACCAATTCTCTCTACCATTACTATGTCAAACCATCCGATAGATGATTTGCACCTCTACCCATACAACGCCTCAAAGGGAGCCATCTGAATTTTGGACCGATAACTGTTGTTGTATACAAACTCTGCCAAGGCTAAGTGTTGATCCCATCTAGTACCAAAATTAGAGGTGGAAAAATTAGCCCAATCCACTCAATCTACCCAACTCTTTAAAGTATTAACCCACCCCCTATATATTAGCTCAATCTATCTCAACCCAACTCATTTCAATCCATTTAAAATTGGATCGATATTCAACCCCAATTGACTGGAGAGAGATCTTGTCCAAATATTTTTTGGAACACTTTTTTCTTAATTCGATATGTTCTATATAGGCAAAATAAGGAAAAATATAATTTAATTAATTACTAAAATATTGAAAAAGAATAAATAAAGTAAGTAAAACTTAGTAAAAGTTGGGTCGAGTTGGGTTTTGACCTGCTTTATAATCCATTGCTCAACCCATTTTGACCCAAGCAAATTTGGATTGGTTGGGTCTTGACCCATTTGTTACCTTGACCCATTATAACCCGCTCAAATTTGACCCAACCCGCCCTTGCCATCCTTAATTCAAAATCAGTGACACATGCCTGAAGCATATCCTATAACATCTGAATGGTCCTCACAGACTATCCATCTGTCTGGGGTGAAAAATTGTACTCAGATCCAAACGTATACCCAAACCAAGTTGTAAGGCTCTCCAAAAGTGGAATGTAAACAATGACCCACGATCTGATACAATAGACATCAGAACTCCATGAAGTCTCCTAACCTGACTAATGTAGAGATAGGCTAACTTTTCGGTTGTGAACTTCACCTTAACTGGAATGAAGTGAGCTGACTTGGTCAATAGATACATCACTACCCAAATGGAATCAAAACCACTAACTATAGGGGGTAAGCTAACTATGAAGTCCATGGCAATGCGTTCCTACTTCTACTCGGGAACAAACATCCTCTAAAGTTCTCCACCTGGCCTCAAATGCTCACATTTGACCTACTGACATGTCAAAAATCTAGCCAAAACTTTGATATGTCTCTTTCCATGCCACACCACCAATAATAATAATCCAAAGCATGATACATCTTAGTTGTCCATAGTTGAATAGAATATCTAGAACAATGAGCCTTATCTAGGATCAATCTGATCAAATCCCCTACCTTAGGCACATAAATCCTACCCCTAATCCTCAATACACCCTCAGAATCAAGTTGGATTCCTTAGCCTCTCCTCTAATCACCTTATCCCGAATATAAAATAACTTCTCATCCTTAAACTATTGACTCCTAATTTGATTTATTAAGGTGGAACGAGACTCCAAGCATGCAAGTGTACCTCCATCTTTAGAAATATGCAATCTCACCAATCTATTAGCTAACCTTTAAACATCTCTAACCAAGGATCACTCCTCCACTTGAAGAGCTATAAGACTCCCTACACTAGAAGCCTTCCTACTCAAAGCATCATCTTCCACATTGGCCTTACTTGGGTGATATAAGATAGTCACGTCATAATCCTTTAGAAGCTCAATCCACCTTCTCTGTCTCAAGTTTAGGTCCTTCTGGCTTAATATGTAATGTAGACTACAATGATCGGTAAAGATGTCATAGTGAACACCATAGAGATAGTGTCTCCACAGCTACAACACAAACACAACAGCTGCCAACTCCAAGTCACTGGTGGATAGCTCTTCTCTGAGTCTTCAACTGTCTAGACGCATAAGTTATCACCTTTTCCTTTTATATCAAGACTCCACCCAAATTAACCCCAGAAGCATAATAATATACCATGAATTCAATGCCCTCCTTTGGAAAGGTCAATATAGGAGCAATGGTTAACAGTACCTTGAGCTTTTGGAAGTTCTTCTCACACTCATTCAATCAATGGAATGGAGCATTCTTCTGAGTAAGCCTGGTCAATGGAGCCCTAAACAAATCACCTCTAATAACTAACTAGGTCCACAAAACTATGAATCTTAGTGGCTGAAGTAGGTCTAGTCCAACCCTAAACCGCCTCAATCTTCATTGGATCGACCTAAATACCCTCTCTAGGCACAATATGACACAAAATGCCACCAAACTTAGCCAATACTGACACTTGGAGAACTTAGCACACAGCCTCTTCCCTCTAAGCCGTTGAAGTACAATCCTCAAGTGCTGCTCATGATCCTCTTTAGTCTTGGAGTAGAACAATATATCATTAATGAAAACAATAACAAAAGAATCTAAATAGGGTCGGAATTCCATTCATCAACTCCATAGATGTGGTTGGGCCATTAGCCATCCCAAATAACATAACAAGGAACTTATAGTGTCTATACCTCATCTGGAAATTTTTCTTAGTATTGTCGAAAGCCCTAGTTCTCAATTGGTATCTGGATCTCAAATCAATCTTGGAAAACACGACAACACCGTGAAGTTTGTCAAATAGAGCATCAATTATAGGAAAAGCATATTTGTTCTTGATTGTCACTTTGTTTAGTTGTCTATAGTCAATACACATTCTCATAGAGCCATCCTTCTTCTTCACGAATAAGACAGGAACTCCCCAAGGAGACACAAAAGGGAGTATGAACCCCTTACTTAAGAGATCTTAAAGCTGATCCTTCAACTCAGTCGGAGCCATACAGTAGGGAGAAATAGAAATGGGCTTAGTTCCCGACTCACGATCAATAGCAAAGTCAATGTCTCTCTCTGGAGAGACTCTAGGAATGTCTGAATGAAATACATACACGAACTCCTGAATAATAGGAATAGACTCCATCTGCAGTAAGTCAACACAGGTATCTCAAATAAAGGCCAAATAAGCAAGGCAAGCCAGATCTACTAACTTCCATGCCCAAATATATGATATAACTTCGTTGGGATAATATCCACTTGAACCTCACTATATAATACCCAATCTACCCAGAATAAACAATGTGACAGTCTTAGCATAGTAATCTAGAGTAGCCTGATGAGGAGAAAGCCAATCAACCCACAACATAATATTAAAATCAACTATATCAAGAATAATCATGTCACCCAAGTCTCATAACCCGATAAGGTCACAATAAAGGATCGATACACCTGATCCACTACTAAGGGATCAGCTACTGGAGTCGAAACATGGATAGGCACAGACATAGCATCACAAGGCAAGTTAAATCTCAAGGAAAAATATACACACACATATGAATAAGTGAATCCAGGATCAAATAATACATATGCAGGGCAATTGCAAATTCAAACAATACCTGTGATCATAGCATCAGAGGCCTCTGCCTCGAGTCTACTGGAGAAAGCATGGTCATGGCCACCCTAACATCCACTAGAAGAAATTGTCCCTCTACCACTATAATATGTGGAAATATCACCTGACCCTCTACCTCCGATGCATCCACCTCATATTAGTCTGACCTCTACCCCAGCCCCTTGTCTGAAAGGCTGAACCTCTAACTGATAGTGCTGAATATCTGACCGGGACTATAAGTTTACATAGGGAACTGTCTAACCATTTGATCTAGAGATCTGAAACCATAACATGATCTAGGTGTGGAAGGCTGATGTGAAGGAACAGGAGAAATATAATAGCCATCCTAGTCTACAGGCTTCACCTATAAACTGGAAGAACACTGACCTGAGTTATAAGAATCATGAGGGAGTCATCCTCCTGCTAAAGTTGGCAAGGTTGCATGGACCATAAGATGTTGATACAGTCCTCCTCGTCTAGTCATATTGTTGCCTCCAAATGAGGCTCCCGAGTATTGTCCAGATGTATGGACCCTTTTGGAGTCCCCAAACTCCTTTCTCTACATGAGCTCCGCCTCCTTGGAAGCACTGACAACTAACTGAAAAGATGCTCTATCTCTAGATACCCAAAATCCTGACTATATGATTGAATAAGTCAACCCTCTCACAAATCGGCGTACTCTCTCCATCTCTTTAGGAATGATAGTTGTAACATGTTGAGCTAACTGAGAAAAATAGACCTCATACTTTGATATCGTCATGGTGACTTATCTCAAACTCTCAAAAATCTGTCATAAAAGGCACTGGAAAATGCCTTCCAACTCATCAGAGGAGTCCCAATTGGAAATGATCCCAAATTGGTCTTCCACCACAACCTGGCTGGCCCGCGAAGCTGAAAGGTAACATATCATATACTACGAGTATCTGCCAACCCTAAGGTCTCAAGTACACTCCCGACAAGTAACTACAAACTCGTGTGCATCCTCAATTTTTCCACCCTTGAACTGAGGTAGCCCTATCTTCGTAAACCCTCGCATATCTATGATGTTCCTCATCAGTGAAGTTAGCTACTAGAGCTTAATGATAAGTTTGTTAACGCTGCTACACCTGAACCTGGGTCACAGGGGCCTACTGATGATCTAGGGGCAGAACCCTAACCTGTGTCAGTGAAGTAAATGATGTATTAGTTGGGTTATCCGTTTGTCTAAAAGTTTCAAGTACACCCAAAACTCTTAAAATGGTATCCTATAGTAGTGGTGATGTAGCATAATCATGAGGAACCTACTCCTCTCTAGGCTTCTAGCTGGCTGGGAGGAGATACATCGCGCATAATCTCTCATAGGTTCTACTTCTCGACCCCGATCTCTACCTCAACCTCTGACACTGCCCCTACCCTTAGTTGGGGTCTCAATAGTTGTCTCAGGGGTTGCCTCCCCTTGCCCGGTAGTCATTATAGCTCTAGTCCTCGCCATATTTCAAAAGGACACATGACCTCTCAGCACTTAAACAAAACCCACGTACGAATTACCCAGAAAAAAGTAAAGGAGAATTTCCTAAAAGTCTTCATAGGCTCTTATGGATAAGTAAAAGACGTCTTTGCATCAATCCTCGAGGATCTACTAGACTAGCTTGTACATATGTGAGAGCTATGAACCTGGGGCTCTAATATCAAATTGTCCCAACCCTAAATTCGAGTATGATGGCACTCACCGAAACCACCATGGTGAGTTATCCCAACACTGAACAACCCAAATAATAATAAAGTGGAAGATCAAATAGTCTAATAAAATAGATAAGCATAGGAAATCAAAAGCTACAACTATCCCAGAACTAGTGTCACACGTTAAGCCTCTAATAATAAGAATATTTAAATGAAATACAGGTCTCAATGTCTAGTCCTCAAATAGAACAGAACATGAAATAGAGTCCTCGAAGTCCTACTGAAGAGACAAGTAGGTATAATAAGTCAACTAGTATGATAATCTCCAATAATAATAGCATTATCAACTTATTTACAATTTCACACTCATTTCATATAATAACAACAAGAGAGAATGAAGTGAGATAAAGTGGATGTCATGGCATGAGAATAATATGATACAGTACCAAATAATCATGATGCATGTCTGTCCTTCGATATATATTTCTTGATCGTGTCAAAATATAATCCATGAGGGCCTCACATGGATCATTTATCCACCGAAACCATTTTCCTTTGGCATTTACTTTTATATCTAGCCGAAGCAATTTTCCTTCGGCTTTTCATTTCTTTTCTTTCTTTCTTTTTCTATAACCGGAATCATTTTCCTTCGGCTTTTTATTTCTTTTCTTTTTATCTAGCCGAAACCGTTTTCCTTTGGCTTTTCATTGTCAATGGATCATCAAGCAAGCATATATTAATAGCACAATAGTCATTTTCATGGAAATAAAATATGTAAAATGTCCATATGAATCATGTATTTCAACAATTGAGACCGAGTAACTTACAAGTGTACAAGTATTCACAATACAACTTCAACATCAGCACGATCTCATTGTCAACGTCCAATAATTCACAAGTAAAGATTTCAACATGTGAACAATTAATCAATCTGAAATTTTATGATCAAAGCCTATGATGATATAATTCTACTACAATCACTTAATTCCGTACACGTAGGAGCATATAAGGTTCAATCATACTAAATAAAAGATTAGAAGTCCACTTGTCTTAGAAAAAATCTCAAATCAAGTCAAATCCAAAGTAGAAAAAATCTCAAATCAAGTCAAATCCAAAGTTTTTCCCTTCCTATGATACTCCGATTCACCAAAATCTATTCAAATATAGAATCATAATCACATAACAAATCTAATGAAACTATAATTAATCAATTTGAACGAAAAGGATAAATGGTCAAAACTCCCATGCCAAAAGAATAACTGAAAACTAAAAATCAATACATAAAAATATTCCCCGAGTGATAAGGAGTTAAACAGTGAAAACTATTTAAAATAATAGAGTTAAACTATGGTAGAAATCAACAATTTAGTATTAGGAATCAAAGTTCAAAAAATCCCCAAATTCTCCAATTAAAAATCCCAAATTATAGGTTAAGAATACGTTTTAATCAATGAAAATTAGAGAAAATAGGTTAAAAAATAGTTACTCAATAGATTTGTCCTGAAAAACCTTGAAGAATTTCTCGAAAATGAAGCTTGCATTGTTGAAAATGGTGGAATATAATAAAAGACGTCACTTTGAAAGTGACTTACTATTAAAGGTGAACAACACTCAAAATAATATCAAATCTCTAAAAGTTACGAAAAAGTCATTTCTAGTGTTAGTTTCACTACCCAGAACCACTAGAACTGACGAAATTTCTATTTGAGCTTCCGAACTCCGAATGTTGAACAAAGTCAAATTATGATCCAAAAATCAACTGAAAAATGCATCTTTATGTCCTGAATTTTTGATTTAACTCCGAATTAAGATTTGGAAGTTCTCATAGATCAGTGTTTTCATTCCAGAACTGATGGGATCGACAAAGTTGAATTTTGATACTTGAAACTCGAAATGACCTCAAAACTTAAGATTTCTAACTTTAAGTCTTTAAAAATGTCACGCCCCAGGAGGGTACCCTAGACGTGGCCAGTTCACAGAGACTATTGCTAGTCCCCAAGTGAACCACTTGGTCGCATCATATCATTCAGTCACTTTAATTCTGAAAACTAAGCGGAAGACTAGAGAAGATAAATGGACACATCTAATGTCTCAAAAGTATATCAATTTAATAAAAGGGATAGTAGAAAGGAACTAGCTCATTAAGTCTTAACATCAACACTCAACTCTAGTCTATGAAGCCTCTATCACTATCATCTAGTGCCAATGACAAACCTATGACTACCTCAAAATAACATAAAGCTAACTCAAAGTCTAATTCTAATAGCAAGATGAAAATAAATGCAACGACCCTCCGAAGTAAAAGAGGTTCACCAACTCAGCTGAAATGCTCAGATCCTCAGCAGTGCGCCTGTTGATAATCTCTAGTACCTGCCTCTACATCATAAAATGATGCAGTCCATAAGGGGACATCAGTAAATGGAATGTACTGGTATGTAAAAAAGCTAAATGAAACAGAAACAGGTGGAATAATATAGAAACAACATCAACTCAAAATAATACTCAATCAAAATGTCAATTATCAATCTAAAGGAAGAATAAAGAGTAGACAAGTGACCTATCAACCAATCAAAGCTCATAAATCAACTCAACTCAATGAAACTCAATGAAACTCAACTTAACTCGACTCGACTCATAGTACTCAAGATAGGAACTTTTGGGAGTTTCTCTTATCCGACAACAATCACTTATGAGCCAGTGATTATATAAAAATCTCGCTGATGTTGCCATAGTCATTCTGCACTTGCAATTAAGGAACGCCTAGGATCCACAAGGGATCCGTACAATTAACCCATTAAATCCTATTGTTCCATCACAATAAGGTAAAGACCTGTCCGACTCTAACAGAACTTAATCCATAGAATGAGAACTTGTCCGACTCCAATGGAACTTAGTCCTCAGGGTGAGAACTTGTCTGACTCTAATGGAACTTCGCCCTCAAGATAGGAACTTGTCCGACTCTAATGAAACTTAGTCCACTCCTACGCCTGGTGACACAGTTAATGAGTGCACCTCACTCTTAAGACTCCTCAACTCAATCAATTATCTCAATTAGCCTCATAGAGGGGCTCATCATCTCATTAACTCAAACTCAAGGGTGCTTTATTATTTTAGGGATTTTAACTTATCCCAGTTAACTCAATTCTCATTTAAGAACTCAAGAACTCAGATTATCAATTTGAAGAAGTTGTTTAGACAGAAATAAAGAACTCAATTATGAAAACTCATATGAGCATCAATGAAATAACCCCAAAAAGGGCACGAAAATATGTCTCTGAAGTGTCCATAGTTGTAATTTTTAAATATCTCAAAGTTCGTGCGTGATATCAAAAATTTGACTTCATATTCATATCACGGGAAAAAATTGAGTGGGGAATGGGTCTAACTCTGACTTTAGAGCAACCATATCAAAATTTCATTTTCCAAAAATTACGAAAAATAGAATACATCCGCGCCCCTGGCATGATGCGGCAAGGGCATGGATCAGTATATTTTGTTGCTAGTTTTTTTATTTGGTCCAAGCCTTTAGGGTCTTGGGCTTAAGCCTTCCTGTGCATAAAAACACCTATACTTAATTATTTTTCAACCCCATATCATTGAAGACATTCCACAAAACCCTCTCTAACACTTAGACAAATATTTCAGCCAAACAGTCAAGTGTCTCAATCTCATTTCGAATCTAAGGAATTCATTCAAGCTTCTAGTTCTCATTCAAATCTTCATCAAGGAAATCTCCAAAGTTGAGGTATGTGGGTTTCAATACCTTCCACTTTATGTAAATTGCATGTTTTCAAGTTGATTTACTTATGAATATTCTTACTATGAATTTGATTATAAACTATGTTGGGTTTTATGAAATGTGGACTGTTTAAGCATGTTTTAAGCTATGAATATATGTTCTATGATGGGATTTGCTGAGGGGTTTTAATGTATCTTGCATTATGGTATTACCAAGTGTTGGTGGGTTGATTTACATTAAGTTTTCTCACATGATTTCACTCTTGAATTGCATAATTTTGAACAAACATTACACATCCACCAAGTATTTGATAAAATGTCTGCTTAAGGTTTCTTGAGTTATTGAAGACCTATTGCATGGCCTATGAGTCAAGTGACTATATGATGATGAAGGGAATATTTATATGTGTTGATTTCATAAAAAGTATCTATAGTGCTGCTTGTTGACCACACCTTGTTGAGAGCGTGTTATGCCTCAACCACTATGATGGAGGGTGCTATGTCCATCTACCAGTTAAGGGGTATCTACCTTGATCACTATGATGGAGGGTGTTATATCCATATACCATGTTCAGGAGTATATACCTTGAATACTATGATGGAGGGTGTTATGTCCATCTAGCATATTGAGGGGATACCTTGACCACTTTGATAGGAGGTGTTATGCCCTTCTACCAATTGAGGGGTAGATACCTCAATCGCCTTCCAAGAGAGTGCTAGGCCTTGGATACCAAGTACTAGTTGCTTGGTCTACGATGATGGTCTCTTCCTACAAATGTATTATGTTATATACAAGCATGTTTTACTTTCATTCACGCCATGTTGCTAATATACTATCTATTGCTTATGATTATGCATTTTGACTATGTTGTCTATCTCTTGTTGCATTGCATCTTACATACTTAGTACATTCAAATGTACTAACGCATACTCTATGCTTACATGATGTTACCATGTAAGAACCAGAGCTCCACTTGATCATCCTCCCCCTCTACGTGGCTAGCACTATCTCTTGAAGCAAGTTTGGTGAGTCCTCAACTCCGAGGACAATAGTTATTGATCCTATGTTATCTAAGGACTCTTTTCTTTGCTTAAATGCTTATGACTATGAGGGTGAGCCCGAAAAGTTATCTTGGCCTCGCCTAATCGATACTAGAGGTGTTGTTGGATAAGTTATCTAATTATGCTTGAGCTTTGACTTGTTGATGATGTATGCTATGAAAGACTTCCCTTAGTCCCTTTATCCATGCTTATAAACTCTTATTATTGTTTACTTTTCTTCCGCCACCAAGGATGTGTAAATAATATGCTAAGAGGCTTGTTTAGGGTCCCTTTGGGTTCCTATTCGCCGTGCCACGTCTTGGCCCTAGGCTTGGATCGTGAAAAACATAGTATTAGAGCACTAGGTTGTTAATGATCCTTGACATCCAACACACCGCGTTAATTAGAGTCTTATTCATGATCGTGAAAAACTTGGTATTAGAGCACTAGGTTTTTAATGGTCCTCGACATCCAATACACTGCGTTAATTAGAGTCTTATTCATGTGTTAGGGGATGGTATTAAGTTGGATCCCAAAAAGATGGAAGTTATTAGAAATTGGCCTAGACCTTTGACTCCATCGGATATTAGAAGTTTCTTGGGCTTAGCGGGTTACTACCGAATGTTTTTGAATGGGTTCTCTTCTATTGCTTCTCCAATGACTAAGTTGACCCAAAAGAAGGCAAAATTTGTGTAGATTAATAAGTGTGAAAAGAGTTTCTAAACTTTGAAAGATAAGTTGTCTCCGCTCCCATCTGGTCTCTACTGGAAGGGTTGAAAGGGTTTGCTGTGTATTTTGATGCCTCATGGATTAGTTTGGGTTGTGTTTTGATGCAAAATGATAAGGTGATAGCTTATGCCTCTAGGCAACTTAAGGTGCATGAAAAGAATTATCCTACACATGATCTTGAATTGACCATTGTGGTATTTGCTTTGAAAAATTGGCATCACTACTTGTATAGGGTTCATGTTGATGTGTTCACGCAAAAAGATCTCAACTTGAGACAATGAAGGTGGTTAGAGCTTCTTAATGATTATGATATGAGTGTATTATCATCCCGGTAAGGCTAATGTTGTGGTTGATTCTTTGAGTAGAGTGTCTATGGGTAGGCGAGCTCATGTTAATAATGGTGGCAAAGAAGTGGCTAGGGAGGTCCATCGGTTGGCTGGATTGGGGGTTAGGTTGGAGAAGGTTGATAATGGTGGTATTGTGGTTGTTGATGGATTAAAATCTTCATTGATTGAGAAGGTGAAGACAAAACAAGATATTGACCCCGCTTTGTTAGAATTGAAGGCCTTGGTGAAAGATGGCAAGGTGGAGGTTTTCTCCCAAGGGGGAGATGGTGCCCTTAGGTACCAAGGTAGATTAAGTGTACCTTGTGTTGATGACTTGAGAAAGAAGGTTCTTGATGAGGCTCATAGTTCTTCCTATTCTATTCACTCCGGTTCTACAAAAGATATATAATGATTTGAAGGAAGTGTTTTGATGGGGTAGTAGGAAGAGAGATATTACTAAGTATGTATCTGGTTGCCATAATTGCCGACAAGTCAAAGCTGAATATCAAAGCCTGGGTAGCCTAGCCCAAAATATAGAGATTCCTACTTGGAAGTGGTAGGAAATTAACATGAATTTTATGGTTAGGTTGCGAAAGACTAGAAAGCGTTTTGACTCCATTTGGGTTTGGTTGATAGGATGATAAATTCGGCTCATTTTCTGCCAGTTAAGACTACTTATGGTGCTAAAAATTATGCTAAGTTGTACATTCATGAATTGGTTAGATTGCATGGGGTACCCTTGTTTATCATATCAGATCGTGGTGCTTAATTCACTTCTCACTTTTGGAGGTCCTTCCAAAGAGGTCTTGGTACCAAGGTTAAGCTTAGTACGTCCTTTTACCCTCAAACGGATAGCCAAGCCGAAAGAACTATCCAAACTCTTGAGGATATGCTTAGAGCTTGTGCCTTGGAGTTTAAGGGTAGTTTGGATGATCATCTTCCACTCATTAAGTTTTCTAATAATAATAACTATCATTCTAGCATTTGTATGGCTCCTTTTGAGGCTCTCTATGGTAGGCATTGTAGATCCCCGATTGGATGCTTTGAGGTGGGGGAGATGGCTTTGTTGGGTCTGGATCTGGTTATATAGGCCATGGAGAAGGTGAGGATGATAAGGGAAAGGTTGAAAATTGTTAGAATCCTTAATTATAGGGATTCCTTAATTATAAGGATTCCTTAATTATAGGGATTCCTTAATTATAGGGA
>JAABOM020099695.1:0-26676 GCA_011800125.2 Solanum clarkiae | reverse complement strand
AATTAAGGACTTCCGAAACCAATTTTCAAATTACACTTCCCAAAACACTCAACTCCTATACTTATGCACCATAATTAGCTTAAGTTCAATTACACAATATTTGCAAAATTTTTTCCCAAAGCGACAATTTACCACAATTAAAATATTTACGGGGTCTAACAGGAAATCTCAAATGCTGGTTAAGGTTAATATCTTGCAAAGGTATATATATTTTTTAAAGTTTTCCCTTATGCTCTTTTTATAATATTTTGACCTATTTCTCAACTTATGATTTTCTCAAATGCTTTTCAATAACTATTGGTCATGCATTCTCTTGATTGAACTATCAAGATATCATGTTTTACATTAGGCATACCCTTACATGCTTAGTACTTTTCATGTACTAATGCATACTTTGGCCTACATTTCGTAGGTGGCAGGATACAGTAATTTAGGTTACTGGAAGTACACTTACGAGACCAGATATGGCTCATAGAACTAACTACGGGCCGTAGACTGAGTCATAGGTGTAAGAATCAATATCGGCAGGCATGGAACCTACGAAACCAGGTTACGAGTCGTAGTCTAAACTACGACCCATAAATAGTTTTATCTGATGAAATCTCAGAAATTTTCAAGTTGCTGGACTTACTTATGAGGCCAACTACGGTCCATGTATATTCCACGAGCCATAAAATACACACCTACTGTAAAAAAATTCAACAACTTGGTTTTTTCTAAGTCTACCAAACGGATTCCATAACCCAATATACAAGCAACAACAAGGCATGTCAATTATAATCAAGATTGAAGCAGCAATTTACACACTCAACATATTTTCACCAAATTACTCAATACCCCACATGTGTAAATTATAAAACTACCCGTCAAATATCAATTTCACATCCACATAACATTCTGACCACCATTGGACAACTAATGTTCATGCTATCACTCACGCACATGCAATCACATGCCAATTTTTAATCAAATAGTTCAATTTACTTTTGATGACAAGTGGCTATGTGATTTCAAGCAACGACAAATAAACACTATGTGGACAATTACTTTATATACATTTTCTGGCATATACATGGTTTTAATTCCAAAGGCCACTACATAATTAGTTGTAGGCATGAGTTATTTCTCATCAATGGAGAACATTAGTTATTAGCACATAAACCTCGGAATACCATTCTCAATAATAATTCAACGTATTGATAGAATTTCTAGTAAACTATATAAATTAAAGTAAAGAACATACCAAAATTTGATCAAAAAAAGCCAAGAAATTGCAAGAGGCAGTCGAGATAAGTGAAACCCTGGGTGGCCGGAGAGTATCCAAAAGTTGGTCGAAAAAGAATGGAGGTGGCGGAGATGGAGGTCAAACACTTGGGAAAGAAGGAATGGGTATTTTGGAAAATTTTGGCAAGAATGAGGGGTAAAATTTTTTACCCTTTTTTTAAAGCATTACTGGGGTAGTAAAAATTGGTTGCAGGTCCCATGAAACCCCAACTATAGGCCGTAAGAGATTCTATGGCCCATAGATCATGGTTCTATAGTTTTACTTGAACCCCTAGTTTGGGAAATTGGGATCATGGAGCCATCTACGAGTCTTACATAGACATACGACTTACTGGTTATGTCATAGAAGCCCCCAACACTTACAAAGTTTTAGAGATCTTATCGGGGTTCACAAGCCCCATTCATAACCCTTTAGTTATATCTAAGGCTATAAAGTTGACTCGTTAACCAGAGTGCACAAAACTTTGCTTACTAGAAGTGTTCTACGAGCTAGTGCGCGAGTCGTGGTATGATCCACGGCTCGTAGAACTGGTCATAAAATCAACTTTTCTCACTTTTCAGCACTGGTTTACTACTCAGCCTTGTTCCTGTATGTCTTTCATAGAACAAATGGTTACCCTATAAGCCACTAGTCCTTGAGTCCAAAATTACAACTGAAAACAAGAAAAATAAAGCTGCCTATAACTACAGAAATCTAAAAATACAGCAAAACACAAATGTTATATCAAATATCTTGGGTTGCCTCCCAAGTAGCACCTGATTTATTATTGTCGCATGACTTGGACCCCTTGATTACTTAGACTTCACCAAGTGAACAAACTTCTATCTTTAGATCATTGAGCCTCTTTGTAGATTGATAGATATTGAAGAAGACTTCTTCATCATTCAATCAAAGCTTGAGTTGAACTGATTCCATATCCGCCAATTCTCGCCCAGTGGTTAGGAATGACCTTCTCATGATGATTAGGACTTTGAAGTCAACTTAACAATCCAGGATCACAAAGTCTACAAGGAATATGAATCTTTTAACTTTGACAAAAACGTCATACAATATCCCCACAAGCTTTTTCACTGTCCTATCAGCTATCAACAACTACATATTTGTTGAAGTAGGGGCTCCCAAGCCTAACTTCTTGAATACTGCATGTGGCATTAAATTGATGCTAGCACCTAAATCACATAATGCCTTTGTAAATTCAACATCTCCAATGGTTCAGAATATGATGAATGCATTGGGAACTTCTCTCTTCTACACCAAGGATCTTATTAGTATCACACTGCAATGTTGAAGCTCTTGAGAGAGCTCTTGGTTCACAGTCTACTTTTTTGTTATCACAAAGTTCTTCATGAACTTTGCATACCTAGGCATCTTATCCAATGCCTCAATGAGAGGTATGTTGATGGAAAGCTGCTTCAACATGGAGATGAAGTGCTGAAACTTACCTTCCTCTTTCTTTTTGAGTCTTTGAGGGAAAGGAGGGGAGGTCTAGTTATAGGTTTCAACTTTTTCAGAGTCACCACTACATCACTCACCCCATATTTGGCACTAGCATCTCTGGTCTCTAGTTCCTTGCTCTCTACCATCTCCTCATGAACCTTATCATCATCAATTGGCATCAGTGCGTCAATGGTCTGCTTGCCGCCACGTGTTATCACTACCATGCATTGCCCTTCATTCTTCGGATTCTACACTGTATTGCTGGGAAATGTACCTTTCTGACGCTGGTTCAACTAAGTCAACATTTGACCAAACTATTTCTCTAGCAATTTAGTAGAAATAGAATGAGACATGATTTTCTGATTAATGTTGGAGATGTCAGATTCCATCTACTTGAAGGTCTTATCCTGAGCATCATCCTTCTTCAACAGTCGGTCGAACATCTCCTCAATTCATGAGCTACCAGCACTAGAGTCATGATTATGTGGTGACACATATGGACCATCTATAACCATCTCTGCATCCCCAATTAGCATCTCTGTTTCGACCCCTATTCCTATCATAGTAGCCTCCTCGATTGTTGTCTCTAAAAACGTCATCTCAATTAAAGTTCTGACCTTGGTTTCCTTGACCTTTGGCTCCAATAGTCCTAATTGGACCCTTTGGTGTTGGTCCAGAAACCCCCTATATGATCAGTGACAAAGAAAGTGTCCTCCTTATAGTAAGGCTCCTCATACATGGGTGCTCATGGAGGCTGATGATTGACTGCATTAACACGCTCTTGACTTTTCTTTATCAACAACCCCATATTAGTACTAATCCAAGCCAACACCTGCATCATCTCCTCATTTATTTTTACATGCTCATAATCTGTACTAACGGAGAAAGAGCTCTTAATTGTCAACTTGTCTCTCATCCCTCATGCACGGTTTGCCTTGATCACTTTCTCTAACCTCTCAGCTATAAGCGAAAATGGACAATCTAAAAATTAAGTCTCCCATGATAGTGTCAGCAACAACTTGGCTATTTCATTTGGGGCTCGATAGAAGATTTTCACCAATGCGTTATCAACAATCTCGTGGTCAAGGACACTCCTAAGGAACTTTGTAAACCTATCCCATGTAGTACTGATCGAATCACCAAGCAACTGCTGCAACTGTTAATCTGATCTTTCAACTTTACCTTATTCGACCTAGGAAAGAACCTCTCCATAAAGGACTTCTACATTTCCGCCCAGCTGGTGATTGAACTCTATGAGAGCTCAGATAACCATAGTGTTGCTTCGCCTTTTAGAGACAAAGGGAAGACACGGAGCCCAACGACATTCATGGATAGATTTTGACTCACGATCATACTTTTTCAGGTGAAGACAATATTGTGTAGATGGTTATGCGGATCCTCTGATAGTAAGCCCGCGAACAACCCTTTATTTTGTAACATTTGATGTAACCTACTCAAAACCATAAATTTTGTATCATTTGATAATGGAGGTAATGCAATAGTTTCGGTGACATTTGTCACCATTGGGTTAATCCTGTATTGATTCCATTTATTAATCGCGACTTGAAGATCCAATAGTAGTTGATTTACATCCTCAAGTGATGGTGGGTTATTATTATTGTTTGTGTTCAGTGTTGCATTCAATGCATCATTTGTAGTATTGTTTGTGTTGTTTTAGACCATTCTTCTAAGTGTCTTCAGGAATTCAGGATCAAACAGAGTCAAGAAATTGCCTCGACTACGAGTGTTATGTATACACTACACCTGTATGTTGAAATAGATAAAAATGACAAGAAACATAAAATTAGGAAAGGTAAGGATTAGTTTCCTAATTACTCAACTTAATTCAATCTAAAACTTGTAGTCCCCAGCATGGCATCAAAATTTTGATGTTGCCCTAACTACACCTTTTTTTAAGGTATAAGTAGTCATTGTCAAAATATATAACCTAACCAAGGTTAGAGTCGAACCCAAAGGAAATATAGTCTAGACCTAGGTAATTATGAGCAAGTTGAATGTATTAACCTACTTATCTCTCGAAGGGAAGAGGTTTGTAATTGTAGAAAATATTCTAAACTAGAAGCAATGGTTGTGAAATCAGTGAGATAAGTAACCAGGGTATTGTGTTCCCTATGAATTTCTAACTTAGTATCACCAGATAATCATAATTTGTTCTAGTGTGTAGCATGCAGAATGATAAGTTAATTTTGTCAAACCCTTTGATCCAAGTGAAAGGTATATTTCACTTGTAATTTGATCCATACCTATAGTGTGACATTACTAACAGTTACCTTTTGTTCTAGTACAACCTCCCCTTGATCCAATTTAGCTAATTAGATGAGAGGGATCACATTGAAGCCTGTTAATTAATCCCTTTTTTCTATTCATTACTACCTTGATCTGTCAATAAGAATTAGGCATGTTCTTATGTTTGCTACCATTAAAAAACAATCATAACGAAGAGATTTAATTAATACATACATGTACATTTTCCAAGAACTATGAATTATTCGATTTACCTTGTTAGTTCATCATGATTTCCACAACCCTAGTTATGGATTTAGGTACAAATAATCATTGTAGATGAAAGAATCATGCTGTAGAATATCATAATTGAACACTTACAAAGATGAAATTAAGAACAATAAATTCAAAGTTCTCCACAAGAAATCACAATGTAATGTTTTCAATGTGAAAATCACAAAATATGAAGTCCCAAAATTATTTCTCTGTTCTACTGTGTGTGTCTCTACTAATAAGACCTAAAGATAACCTATTTATAATAAGCAAATACAAATCCAAAAATAAACTAAGAAATCTAGATTCGGCAGCTTCTATGGACTAGGTTACCAGCCATATAAGGATCCACAACCCGTACCTTGACTTCGTACTTTGCAACTTCCAAAAACTTACTTCACTTCTATGAGACCTCTTTATGGGCCGTCTTCGGATCTACAGCCCGTGGAGGATTTCATCTTACAGCTTTTCTGAAACTCTGATCCTCCAGGCGTGAAATTAATCCACAACTCAGAAAACTTCAACGTCTCATCTAACAATTCATGGATGCAACATCAAAAACTGGGCTTTGCACTAGATCTCACTCATGAAACCTCTCTACGGCTCGTGAATGTAACCATGACCCATAAAGTAGTCCGTAAGTCCTCAAAAACTACAAATTTGCAGAACTTTACCCAAAATATTCCAAATTCTGTCATATTGCAAAATAAACTTAAAAACATATCAAATCGACTAACATTGCTTTGAGAACACACAAAGTTATAAGCTTTAAACTTCAAAAGTATTGTATTTTTATAGCACATCAGTATTCAAATGAGAAAATTGGTGATTTTTATGAACTTTGGGATTTTCACAAAATTGATGATTATGAACTTGTTTAAACTTATTTTTGAATTACTTTTTGTTGATAGTTTCCTAATCATGAGAGGAACAATTTGATCTAAAATTCTAAAATTTTGACATTGATTATTAGAAATAAAATTTTGAACAATTTTACTCTTTTTCTAGAATTACTTGATTTTGGTGTTATTAGTTTTGTATTGTGATTATGACTTCAACTTTGAGTAGATTGTGGTGCTTTAGATTCGATTCAAGAGGGAAAAACATTGTCATTATGGTGACTAATTGACTAAATTAAGGCAAGTTGATCCTAAATCTTATTGAATTTAATTGAACTTGGTAGTTCCTTTTATTGTAAAACTTAAGAATTAGTGAATTATTTTAACGATACGATTGGGCAATGGAGATGTGAAAGTGATGACACGTATGAATTGATTCTTGAATTTATACCAATTTATTATTGATTAAGACTTGTAAGTTGATATTGTGAATTGGGTTTGTAATTCCAATTGATAAGAATGTAAAAGTGTATCATGTTGTGCTAATTGATGAACTTTGATTCATGTTACATAGAATTGTCCATTGAAGTAATTTATGTGAAATGTTGAGCTAAGTGCATACTTAAGACATTCTTAAAATTATTGAACTAAGTCCTTGTGAAATGTGGGTTTAAATGACAAATTGTCCTAAGTAGACTTAAGAAATATGGGCTTAAATGATGAATAGTCCTAACTTATGATGGCAAGAGGCTATTGAAAGACTTAAGCTATGATATGATATGATTATTATGTAATGTGTTGGTGATGACACAAGTGTTGAAATAACAAAGAAAATAATTAATTGTTAATGAATAAATGATGTATGTGGACATCTTACTTATTCTTATACTTTTGGAAGTGATTATTGTGTTGTGATGACATATATTTTCTTGATGCACTATTGATGATGAAAAGTCAAAGGGAAATGGTTCTGATTAAATTATAATAAGATTGATCTAGCATGGTTATTGAATACATGGATAATGTTGACTCTTAGCATACTCTCATGCCTACATGATATGTGCTTATGTGTTGCATTAAAACATGTCAAATGGAAATGGTTCCGACAAAAAAAAAGAAAGAAAGATGAAGAAAAATGATTCTGATAAAAGAAAAAAAGGAAAAAGAAAAGAAATGCTGAAGGAAAATAGTTTCGATAGATACATGGTCCATGTGTGGCCCCTGCGGATTTCAGTTTGATTATATGAACAAATGTGTATTGTAGGATAGGTATGCATCACAAGCCCTTGACATTTACATCATATTGTTTGCATTTCATAGTATTTCATTCCATTTCATATCATTCCTCACTTGAAAGTTGAATATGTACTAAGTGTGATGTATTGAATGACTTGAATCTTGTATATTGTTGAGATTGAACTATCAAAAGATTGTGACATATGCTGAATAACTTAGGCCTTGTATATTGTAGAGATTTGACTATTGAGGACTGTGATATAGGATTGTAGTTGTTTATATTATCTATACTATGTATGTTGGTCATTCCTGCATGAAGGTTTTATAGTCCAGAGGTGTGTGATTAGGATGGAAGGAGCACTTAGCTCTTTATTCTCTACCTGTGATTAGGTCTTTTTGTTGGGTACCTTGGTACTCACCCTTGTTTTTCTACACGTGTGTAGGTTGTAAGCCCAAATACTGCTGTCATTTCTTTTCTTCCTCCGGACCGAGCTATTTACAACTGAGAGGTAGTTACTTATTGCTCGTTGCTCCAGCATACTTTCAAGACTGTCGGATATTTTACTAGTTTTGTTTTATTTGGGAGATAAAGACTATTGAGACTTGTATTATTTGTTCTTATTCTGATGTATCAGAGGCTTCTATCTTGTGAAAACCAGTTCTGGGATGATTTAGTTGGATTTATACCTTTTAGCTTTGTTATTATTAATGTTATGTTGTTTTAGCTTCCGCATTATCTTGTAGAATGTTCTTTTAATCTGTTTAGAGTAACTTGTCTCAGCGGTTAAAGGAAAGTGCTATCACACGCGATTTCAGGTCATGACATGTCACGACAGAGACCTAGGGTGTAGGGGTGACATGGCGAATGGGAACCCGAGATTCCCAAACAAGCCTCATAGCAATCATTCACATATCATTGGTTCGAAAACGCATATGGAATAGTAAACACATAGTTCTAAGGGATGGGAAAGCAGGACTCGTGCTATGGGGATGCCATGGGGATAGGGATTAATATGGATTCACATAACATATAGCACATAAGGACTAAGGGGCGGGTAAGTATGACTCACTTTATGAGCTATACGGGGCTTGGGATCTTTCACATCATAGAATAAATCCATATCATAACACTCATAATCAATCCATAATAACCATATCCAATAAGTAGCCATAAGCATAATCTCTGAATACAACACATAGCATATATCCGTACAAGAATCTATAAGATGTCCAATAATGCCTCTAATCATAAGATAGGACGGGGGACAAGACATGTCCCAAGTTCACCCTCAAAGTAAATAACATAAAAAAATATCATAGGTAGAGGAATGATAGTTTGTCCTTGGAAGATAGGACTCCCCACAACAAGTATCTCAAGATCCAATCTAGCCACCGTATGGTGGATGAAGGTAATCTCCGGTCCCTACATAGTTACAACATGTAGGCAAAATTTTGTTTTAGTACATTTGAACGGGGCATGCAATGCATATGAGCTCATTAAACTTGCATTCAATGATAGATGACAAAGGCACATATATAGAAAGAATCATATAACAAGAGAATAGTATATCAATATACCATGAGAAGCATGATGTATGAATGCAAAAATACTTCATATATAACTGGGATGAGACCATAACCGACATAAGACCAAGTGAGCTATAACTTGGAATTTTATTGTCTACCCCACAATGGATAAAGAGGTGGTCTACTTGCCAAAGGTAGATCCATAATCATTCATCATCCATAAGGAGCATAAGTATACCTATGTTAGGCACATAGTTCAAGAGAAAGGAGTATGGACCCTTGGGGATAGTCCACCCTGCCTCCAATCCAATCAGTCCTAAGCCATCATCCCATAATAATATATATATGTATACATGCTTGTAAAACAGACATAAGTCTTGTCAAAACATAATAATGCATACTTAGGCTTAAACGCCAAGTCATATTTTATAATCATGAGTACTTAGGCTAAGTAGCCAAAACATACTTCATGTTATACTCTCATGAATAATAATAGCTCCTTTGAGCACATTCATGAGAAAAGAGTATGGACCCTTGGGGATAGCCCACCCTGCCTCCAACCTCAATCGGTGCTCTATAAACATAGTAGTGTAAACACCCATAATTTCTCAAAGAGTCATACTTATAGATATTTATGTGATAACATTCTTGTCATACTCATACTTTCATTAAAATCATAAATACCATCATAATTGGGACTTAGCCCACATCATAAGCTTCATAAAAACTATAGCCATGTATGCATATGCCATGAATGAGATGAGAATAGCATGGGCAATAGGGATTCAAACTTAAATAAATAATATATTATGAAATTCAAGTAAAAATTATAATTAAATCCACATTGGAATCATAATATAGATTACTCATGCTTAAACCAAGCTTAAAAGGGGACATGCACATTCATATCTTCATAACTTCAATGGAATTCAACATATTGGGGCTTAAATCACTTTAAATTCATCAATAAAACATAGTCCATACATCAATTGAATTTAACAAGCAATAATCTTAAAAGACCATATTTGAAGTAAGGTAAATTTCATAAAAATAAATTGAAAAGAGTTTGGGTCTTCTTGGTTGAAAGGGACCAAGAATCAATCCCACATACCTAAGTTCACCAAGAAGAGAAAAGAAGAATTTGATAAAGATTGAAGGCCTTCCTTGAATCCCAAGCTGATTTTCCAATAAAGTCTTTTAAAGGAGTTCTTAAGAGATTTGGATATAATTCTAAGTGTGAGAATGAATTTGAATGAGAGGAGAAGAGTTTAGGTCATTTGAATGTCTTAGGATAGCATAGTAAGTCAAAAAAGCCCCTTAGGAGTATCCATAATTACAAAAAGAAAACCATTAATGAAGCGGAATAAAATTTCTTGCCAGGGGTCCCGTGAGATTTATATCATCAACATAAACAACGACTATTACGAACCCTGATCCTGTTTTCTTAATGAAAACACATGCACAAATGACATCATTTATATATACTTTATATAGATCCTGATCATCCTAGTGATATGCGGGACAAACATCGTTCTAAGTTGTCCAAGTTGCCAAGAAAGAGTTCCTTTGCACGAGTAAGAAAGAGATGTATTTACATGGGTCTCTCTCATTTCGTATATGAGTTCTTCCAAATTTCTCGTATCCTTTTCCGTGAGTTAGCATCTCGAGGTCCTTTGATGGGTAGGTCATTTGTGGCACGTAGGAAGGGCTCGTCCAGCTGTAGCAGGATTTTAAAAAGGAATTGATCGTGACTTTGAACCTGTTCTTTCCATGACCTCTCTTAATTGATACGAGACAGGAGATCTAAGACTCAAATCCTGGACCTCTGCCTGTTCTACTATGGTGAATCGTGTGAACCGTCACATCTAAAAAACTTAGATATCAGAGAGGGAACAATTTTATTTGGTTAATTATGTATTAAAAGCTAGTATGTCATTGCTGAGTTAGAATACCCCAAACAGTGTCATTTGAGACCTTTTTTTTTATTTCTCCCCCATTTCTCATTTTGTTGATTGAAAGAGAATAAGCGCTATCCATTGAGTAAAGAGAGGGTTTCCTACAGTGATTCGGGTGGTTGGTGGCCATAACCGGTGGGGAGCACCTCAGTATACGATCGTGCACAGTAACTGGGAGTCCTATTACACCTAAGGCCAACTTCAATTCACCAAACCGGGCCAAGCCTTTAGGTTGTTTAAGTAGGTTTGGGCTAAGGTCATTGCACTCTTGCCACCTCTTGGCAAAGTAGGTTGATGGGAAAGCCCACTCCTGTCACAATGATGTGGGGCGTCAGAGGCTGTTACCCCGTGGCCAACTCAAAGGTGCAAAAGTTTGACGTATAACTTTTTGGTTGTTAAGTTATAGCAGGACTGAGCAACATCCAATAACCTGCTCCGGACCTTACTCCTGGCTTTGAGCTTTCTTGGTTGCTATGCTCCAACTAGCGGAATGCTTTACCGAATGTGCCAACCAACCTCTGGTTTCGGGCCTACGTGTGCTAACTCCAACTAGGAAACTACTACCGCTTAGGCCTAAGCTCCTAAACCGGCAGGAAAGAAGAAGCGCACTCGAACTCCCCTTCTTACTACCCTTTTAGAAGGTGAGGCAGAAGGATTGAGATTCTCGTAAGTAATGTTCGAAACCACTGTTCCTTGATCAAGTAATTAAGAGATCTCCTTATTAAACTCTTATCCAATATTTTGCATACAAAGTAGAGGTCCGAAGAGAAGGTGCGGTCCAATTACAGGAAAGACAATCATAGAGAGAAATTAAAAATGATTCTCACCTCCGGGAGGGGTTAGCCTCAGGGTTAACACCCAGTGATGGAGTGTAGAATACGAGTAGAATACGGGTTTTAGGGGATTCGGGTTATAGGTTACAGTTTACCTCTCCCTTTGACTATCCCGTGTAGGTTACACTTTTTGGAGAGAGAAGAGTCTTTTCATCCCTCTCACTTTAGCTCGAGTTCTTACCCTCTCCTTTTAGGTGAGTGACTTTGTACCACCCAATACCAACTCTGCAACCTATGAAGTGACAGATCTGAAAAGACATCTGCTAGATAAGAGGGGTCTTGAACCACCTCGTCCTAAGCACTGTCCGAACAAGGTCCAACATGCTCCATGGTTTTCCCATGTTACAACTTCTGTACCAATTCGGTCGATTCCATTAGGTAGCCTGGTCTTGACTCTTCTGTGTGGTATTCATTCTCGTTCGGCTCTTGGAATTAGTCACCTTGTAGCTAACCATCTTTGTGTCGTCTTTTCTTCTTCTAAGTGTCTTATCTACGATCAGTGCAAGGGAAGGATCATTGGCCGGTTGGGAAAGCTTTATTATACGAATATTATTCTCTACATTCCTTTTTTCAGCTTCTTCATTAGGATAAGAAATGGGACCCGCCATCTCCTGACATACACAACATATAGTGCAAGACTTCTTCCATTGTCTGGTTTAGAATCCTCACGTCAATCCCGTATCTAGAATCGAACTGATGATTCAAGCCTATTTTGTAAGGGCCTTGGGAGGTCGCTCAGAGCTTTGACTTAAGCATATCAATGTAGAAGTCTCATGATGTTCACTTCTTCCTTCTCTTTCCAGCAAGGGGAGGGGAAGTCAATTTAAACATAGTGCCACCATAACCCTAAGAAAACGAGATTGGGTTTATGTGTGTAGACTAGCACACTTCAAATGAAGGTCATTCGTCATATTGGAAGGGTGTTCTATGGGAAAATCGACCTCTTCCACCCGGTTGGGAATTTGTTATGGAGGTGAAAGAGAATCCTCTACCTCTTTGGTTGGGGAAGGGTGGAAGACCAGCTAACGAACCGAACCCCCACCAATAACTAAGATTGCTCGGGGTTGGATAATCTTTCAAATGCTTCCAGTGGTCTTTTGTCCTTAGAAGAAGTCGTGTCCACCCCGGGTATCTGTAACGTCCTCCTTTGATATTTTAAACTGGGAGAACTAAAAGACTGAGCCATTAGGTGACTAGCATGAATAAGGTGGATTTTTCTGTGGGTCCTTGCCATCTGAATCAATTCTGAATGAACATTATCTCTATCTGGCTTTGTTATTATTACAGTGTTATCTGCACCCAGCAAGTAAGTAGAGATATCGAGAGAGGGGACAGCTTTGTCGCGAACCTTTCTTTGCTTTCTTTTATGAATTCCACTAGTCGTCCATGGATTATAGGGGCTTTCCATTCCTGTAATAGGGAGGTGTAAGCCTCGAAAGCCTTTGGTATTTAGGTAGGACGAGCAACCCTTAGACCAAAAAAAGGGGAGTCTTTGACAGCAATCCAAGCCTTCATCTCCAAAGCATGATAGAAATATCTTTAATTGTCAGGCAGGTGGTAATATATCTAGTTCTATGGTCCAGCACTCAGAGAGTGGTAGTTGGGGGACTTCCACCTAATATGCTTCTGATGTGAAAAGTATCTTCAATGGCGATTACATGTTCCTGTAGCCAGAGTTCAGAGTCTCTGACTTCCCTTTTCACATGGGTGCTGATCGTTTAAATCAGACCTCTATTTCAGTACAATGAGAAGGTGTTTACTTGGTCAGTGCAGTGAGATTTATGGAACTAATCATGCCTTTATGCCTATCGTTGTAGAAGCTATTCCTAGAAAAGATTATGGGTCTCGAGTATCCAATCAATTAATCTCACAAAGCGCGGAAGCTTAAGCAGAAATGAAAAAGGAGGTTGAAGGAAGCCACTAAATTGAGGGCTTCATTTGCTCGCTCTAACCCTTGTTTAGTAGACAACGAGTGGAGTGCATAAGCCCCCTTTAGAGATAGGGGTGAGTACTACATGAGCTCGTAATTAAAGTACTAATGAATATGTTATATTTTAAAAAAAGACTATCTTTCAATTCTAGTTAAGTTTATTTATAATATTATTTCTTAACTAGAATTGATTAATTCTAGTTTTTAGTATTATATCATAACTAGAATTGATTTTTTCATAGTTATTTTATTCTTTTTCTTCTTTCTTTCTTCCTCTATATAGTATAGTCCCTTCAATATAGTATAGTCTCCTCAATAGCATATAGTCTCCTTGAAAGTGTATTTTTTCAAAAGTGATTATTTATATGCTTTCGGGTTGAATTATTTAAAGGTCATACTTTTAGTAGGGTGTATAGATGAATTTTTTACCTGTGACTCGATTGGTGAAATAGTATCTCTCCCCCAAAAAGCATATTTTTTTACCGATGCACAAAGAAAATATTTTGTTGCGAATGAACAAGATATTGAGAAATTGTCCATACGTAAAATTCGAATTATTTATATGGGTCTTTTTCACAGAAAAGGAGAATCTTATGTTCCAACAGAAGCAGAAGTGATATGGATTATTCAAGAATTGAAGTCGATTTTCTTATAAAAAGAAGATATCAATGAACTTCTATGAAATGGTTTCATGGGATTCAGCCAATTGTCTTGATCGTGGAATATCATTGAGAAATAGGAATCAGGGTTATCAAAGGATTTCCTACGATTATTTTGAGTATGAAATGAGTCAATCATCCACTTTGGTATCTTATTGAACAAAAATGATGATATTGAGAGACTAATTTACGAAAGCCCGGTGAGGCCTCAACCGACAGCCTTGCTTCGTTCTGCGGCGGTTTTCAAGCTAGCACCCTTTTTAGCATATCATCTCACTCGATAAAAAAAAGAAAGAGACGTAGTTTTTGATTATCCAGTTCTATATCGAAAATGAGCTGTTGATCCCACGAAAGCAATGCTGGCTTTATTGCGGGTTCAACTGAAATTGTAAGAAGTGAGGTAAATTGCCTTTCTCCCCACCCTATATGCCTCCCTGCTTATGTCACTAGTGATGAAGTCTCTATGGCTAGGAAGAGTTGTACGCCTACATAACAACCCTCCCAGCCCAAAGGAAAATGCCGAGATCATTTGAAAAAAAATGTTTATCAAATACTCACTGAGGCAATTATACCACATCCGTCCTGATTGTTTCAGACCATATAATGATCTTTGTAATTTGACTAAGAATATTTCTCCAAACTTATTACATGCTTCAGGCAATTTAAATCCTTCTAGGATTTTCATGTAAATTTCACTGTAAAGTGAACCATAAAGGTAAGATATAACTACATCCATTAGATGTATTTCAAGATTTTCATGTACAACTAAACTGATGAGATATCGAAAAGTTATTCCATCTATAACAGGTGAATATATTTCTTCATAATTGACACCGAGTTTCTGAGATAATCCTTGTACAACAAGGCATGCCTTGTATCTTACAATTTCATTTCTGTCATTTCACTTTTGCACAAAAACTCATTTATAGCCAACTGGTTTTACACCATCAGAAATTTGGACTATAGCTCCAAATACCTCACGATTAGAGATTTTATTCAACTCAGATTGAATTGCTTCTTTCTATTTTGGGCAATCATCTCTGCATCGACATTCTTCAAAAGATTTTGGCTCAAGATCCTCACTGTCTTGCATGAAGTTAAGTGCAATATTTTATGCAAAAACATTATCAACTGTAACTTTTGATCGATTTAAATTTATCTCATCACCAGTAGAACTTATAGGAAGTTCTTCATTCACTTGAGTCTCGAGTTCACTGATTTTTCAGGAATATCAGAATTTCTCAAGTCTTGACCTTCCTCATGAAGTTCTTTTGTACTATCATCTTTATTATTCCGTATGCTTCTCTTTCTAGGATTTTTATCCTTTGAACCTAATGGTCTACCACGTTTCAAGCGTGTTTGGGATTTAGAAGATGTGATATTAGCATATGGTCCCTTCGAGAAATCAATCCGGATAGTCACATTCACTACAGGGATATGTGACTTGGTTATCCATTTCAAATTTGTAAATACACATAATATTTAATTTGTTATTTTCTATAAGTGAATAATCTTTTGTACTTCTTGTTCACAAATAGAAGTGGATCAATACGAGACAAAGATGGATTTTTCACAAAATTTCTCTTTTGATTTAATTGCTTTCTTCCCCTAATTTTGGGAAACTTGTTTTATCAAACCGACAATCTGCAAATCGTGCAGTGAATATATCTCCATTCAGTGGTTCAAGATAGCGAATAATAGAGGGTGATTCAAACCCAACATATATTCCTTTCCTTCTTTGAGGTCCCATCTTAGTGCGGTATGGTGGTGTTATAGGCACATACACAGTGCACCCAAACACTCTTAAATGAGATATATTAGGTTCTTGACCTAAAATCAACTGCAATGAAGAAAAGTTATGATAATATGTTAGTCTAAGACGAATCAGTGTTGCCACATGTAAAATTGCATGACCCCAAACAGAAGTGGGTAACATAGTTTTCATAAGCAATAGTCTTGCTATCAACTGCAATCTTTTAATTAATGATTCAGCAGGCCATTTTGAATGTGAACATGAGCTACAGGATTTTCAACTCTTATCCCAATTGATAAGCAATAATGATTAAATGCTTAGGATGTAAATTTTGCAGCATTGCCAAGGCAAATTATTCTTATCTGATTATCGGGGAATTGTTCCCGTAATTGTATAATTTGTGGCCATAATTTTGTAAACATCAAGTTGCAAGATAATAATATACATACATGAGACCATCTTGAAGATGCATCTACTAGCACCATAAAGTACCTAAATGACCCACTATGTTGGTGAATAGGTCCACAAATATTTCCATGTATATGTTCCAAGAACGCAAGGGATTCAATTCCCATATTTGTTTGTGATGGTCTCACAATTAACTTGCCTTGATAACAAGCAGTATAAGAAAATTCATCATTTAAAAGAATCTTCATATTTTTTAATGGATGACCATTTGAATTTTCTATGATCCATCTCATCATTATGGATCCAGGGTGTCCCAGACAATTGTTCCAAAGTTCAAAAATATTGAAATTAGTAAATTTATGATTTACTATAGAATATGCTCCAATTGCACTAATCTTTGTCCAATACAACTTAGAAGTAGTGCTGGAAATTTTTCAATAACACATGTCTGTCCAGATACATTTTTTGGTTATAACAAGATATTCAAGACCTATTTCATCAACTGTCTTGATGTGAAATCATTTTCACAAATATTTTTAAAACTCAACAAACTTATTCGAGATCAAGGAGAGAACATAGCATTATTTACTGTGAGTTTAGTTCCTTTGGGAAAAAGTATAATAGCTTTTCAAAATCCCTCAATCAAATTAGTACTACCAGAAATTATAGTAATATTTATACGGCCCATACTCAAATGAGAAAAATATTTCTTATTTTTGAAAATCGTATGCGTTGTCCCAGAATCAATCAAACAAATGTCTTCATAATTAGATAACTTGCTTTGAGAATTATCTATATCTTCAAAAAGAATAAAATAAAATCTCTATTAATTTTTTTTTCAAAAGAATTTGTGTATGCTCAAAGTAGAGTATGATGATTAGATTTAAAATCACCTTATAAAAATAGTTCACTTTATTATTATTTTATTTGAACCAACATATTAATTCATTTTTTAATACATATTACTAAAGAGACTTGATGAGCATACATATATATGTGTAGAAATATTTATATTATTATTACTATAATTAGTACAAAGACATAAATAATAATAATATCATCATTGATAAATATTAAACATTATTACTATATTCTTCCACATTCATGGAACCATCACCAATCAGGTGACTTATTTTTCCTTTAAGGTGATCACAGAAATCTATCACATCCAAGTGTGTCAAGTCAACGCGATTTTCAGCTATAAAAATAGCTTAATGATTTTTATCCGTCTTTCTTAGTTATGCCTGATAAAGCTCAACCAAGTGTTCGGGAGTACGACAATCACGTGCATAGTGAGTTCTTCCAGCACATTGAAAACAATTTATTCTAACTTCTTCACGTTTTTCATTTTTTTCTTTTTTCTTTCTATATTGATTTTTCTTTGGTGAATGATTAACACCAGGGAACGATTATGTTCTCATCTTTCATACTTTCAGTATTTCGAGGCTTCTGCCTCAACATTAGTCAAAATAGTTGACTTTGATCTGTCAAAGTGGTGGCATGTCAAATGTTGTAAATGTAAAATTGTCCATAATTAGTGGATATAAAAGTAGATTTAACTTTGTTTATTTTTTAGTCAAGAGTAGTGGCTCATTCACCAGACATCTCTTCCTTTCATTTTCTATATATATATGGCACCTCACATTGTTGTGAGGTGCAGAGAAAATATACACACACATGGATACCCTTCTAATGAAGAAACTGATGGGGCCATGAGTAACACTCCAGGCCCTGGCGGCTTGGGTGGTATCTTCAGAGATCACAATGGCAAATGGCTACTTGGTTACTATAGTGTTGTTGCCCATACTAACCCACTAGAGGTGGAACTGAAAGCTATTCTGTTACGCCTCGAGAGGGTACCCTAGACGTAACCGGCAATCAGTGACTATTGCTAGTCCCCAAGTGAACCACTTGGCCTCATCGTATTCATTCATTCGTACATTCTACTAATCAGCGGAAGACATAAGGACGTAAATGGGCACATCATCATCTAGTCTCGAAAATAATATTATAAATAAAAGGGCTAGTAGAAAGAAACTAGCTCAGCAAGTCTTAACATCAACATCCGACTCTAGTCTATGAAGCCTCTATCACTATCAAGTAGTGCCAATGACAGACTCATGACTACCTCAATCAAAATAATAGCTAATCAAATCTAACTCTACAGAAAGATGAAACAAATATAATGAATCCTCCGAAGTAGGGATGACTCACCAATCAGCTGAAAGTCTCAAAATCCTCAACGATGTGCCTGTTGACAATCTCTAAATCTTGTATCTACATCATGAAATGATACAGTCCCAGAGGGGACGTCAGTACGTGGAATGTACTGATATATAAAATAGCTGAGTGAAACCGAAACAGGTAAAATAACATAGAAACAATATCAACTCAATATAGAAATCAATCAACATGTCAAATGTCTATCTAAAGAAAGAATAAAGAGTAGACAAGTGACCCATCAACTAATCAACTCATCAAACAAATCAGACTCATCTTAGAGGGACTCATCTTAAAGGAACCCAACTCAACTCATCTCATCACATCTCATCTCATCTCGACTCAGAGTACTCAAGGTAGGAACTTTCTGGGAGTTTCTCTTATCCGACAACAATCACTTATGAGCCTGTGATCATAAAATAATCACACTTATGTTGCCACAGTCGTCCTGTACTTTCCAGGTAAAGAACGAATCGAAACCACATGGAAAAGTCCAAATGGAGATGACAGATAAGTCCTCTATTAATTTCAGGAACTTCCAATCAGAGGGGACCTCAACATAAGGGGCTGTGGTGGTCCTGATCCTCACCTAGGCTTGGCTACGTAGTTTGACGAGTGTGAGTTGGACTAACTCTTGCTCTTTTGGTGTTTGATACTCCTCCCATGACTCAATGCTTATAAAATAATCCATCCAATCAAACTATCTCAATCAACCTCATGGAGGCACAATCTCTCAATCAGTCTCATAGAGACTCTAACCATCTCATCAATCAACATCTTAATCAACAGCTCAAGGATTTGAACAATCATTAGGGAACAATCGATTAGACAAATTGTTAGATTTCATTTATGGAGACTTAAAGGACTATCAAGTTCTATCAACTCATCATCATTCTCACATCACAATCACAATCTCTATCAACATTCTCAATCAAGGCTCTAGACTCAATCCCTATCTTCTTTATGCAATCTTTAAGAAATAATAAGTAGGGTTTATGCAACAATTCATGTAAAGACATTAAATTCAAGAAACAAGTTTGTGATGATCATCAACATATGAAAATACATGTAAAAATCATAATCTTTTCAAAAAAATAATCAAGAATCACGCATTTAAACTCAAAAACCTTCAACTCTCATCTAGGACCATCTATGGGGCACATGAGAGAATAATATCATGTTTTCGTTTAGCCTTACTTACCTGGAACAAAAGTAGATGATCAATTGGGCACGAATCTGGATTGAAGTCTTCAACTCCTCGCTCTTCTCTCTTTTCTTTTAGCCCTACGTCTTTTTCAGAGACTTAAAATGACTTAAGAATGGGTTATATACCCTTTTACACTTAAAACGACCTATTTTGGTCATATATTAAGTCTAGGAGGGATTTGGAAAGGTCTAGGATGCCCCTCAAGAAATTTCAAAAAGTCAATTTTCGGGACACGGGGTCCGCGACGCGGACTGCGTATTTTTTTGGTACTTTTCATTGAAAATTCTCCGAAATCCCATAGAAAATATTTGGAACAAAAACTAAGTGTTGGTCCACGATAGGTCTGCGTCGCCGACCTATCGGGCACCCTCACTGGTTCGTAATTTATTTCAAAAAAATTATTTTTCGACTCGATTGCTCTAAAATTGGGTCGAGGCCATTTTCCCACTCAATTTCTCATGCTGATTGCATATCTAGTCTCAGATTCACAAACGGAGCATGGGAAGACGTGTTACACGCACGTCTCCATTCTAGGGATATTTTGGTAATTTTACCGGGTGTTACATATTCGATGTGGACTACAACTTGCAATCTAGCACAACTTCATGAGCTTGCAAATAGAAACGGATGAAGTAGGGGCCTTGGAATGCATTAAGATAGGTACACCGCTTTATGATAACCTGATTTCTTATTGCAGGTCATTATTGAACAAGTTGGCAGCATGGGAGCTACGTCACGCGTTCAAGGAGCAAAACCAGACAACTAGCCTAATGGCCAAGGAAGGATCAAAATATGAGTGCTTTGGTGATACAAGAATTTTTATAGTTCCTCCATTGTTTGTGCAAGGAAAAATATGTATAGGCAATTCAAGAACTAGTTTCTCTAGGAAACAAACTACCAATAATATTTCCTATTCAGGTCGGGATGTGGTCTTAGGACAATATTTTGATGTCAATCATGTCGACGAACAATATGGACTGATACCATCAAGCAATCAGCCAAGTCGGCCTTAGTTGGCGTATATAAATATATTATTATACCCTTCTGATTAAAAAAGAAATTTCCACACATGGGTAAAAAGCCAGTGAAAAAAATATCAACGTGTACACGAGTTTTGATTCCTTCTAGAGATATTAAGAAATCTTCTTAGATATAAATATACTCTCTTTTTCTCTTATGATAGTTCAAGCTGAAGCACACACGTCTTCGTCAACGTGTTTGTTTCAGCGAGAGCGTTTTTACAAAAACTTTAATTTTTTAAAATTTTATTTTAATTTAATTAGTCGTACTATTTTATTTCTTAAAAAGGGGACCCGTTTGATCTATGAATTTTAGTTTTAAATTCATATCCTTTAGTTATGGCTTTATTATTTTGAATGTTAATAATATTTGTGTCTATTTTATAATTGCTTTGGGTGAAAAATTAACGATCAATGGCAAATTTTTTTTATCACGGACATCTCAACATACATCTTCACATTAGATTTGCAGGAAAAAACAAGAGATGATTTACTACCACAAAAATATATAATATAATATAATATATTTTAAAGTATCACAACAACATATCCAGTGGAATCCCCCAAGTAGCGTCTGGGGAGGGTAAAATATACGTAAACTTTACTACTACCTCATAGAGTAAGAATTTAAAATTATTTAATTAATTTCACGTAAAATTTATCAATATTTATATCAGACACTAGCACGAGATTTTCATAACTAGTGTGATTATAGAAGCCGGATCAGATATTGTCTTTTTTTTATATCAAAGTGAAACCTGAAGATGCGACAATGCTTTCTTTTTGTACTCATCTTTTGTATATGCGATTGAGAGGGCAAACAAAATAGAAACTTGTTGATGAGCATCTTTGGTTCCAAGTGAAAGTGAATCTCCGAAAAGATAATCATTTTTTTTTTTGGGTTGCACAATTCAAATAATCGATATATATATATGTTATTTTCCTTGTCTCAATTTATGCAATATTTATAGAATTTAAAGAATTAACTTTTATATCTTTTAAATATCTTAATATTTTAAGTCATTAATATCGCAATTCATAATATTTCTTAAATAATTTTCAAATATATGAAAGATCAAGAAAAATAAGATACACAAAAATCATAATATTCATAGATTATTTTTTTTCAAAAATAAAATTGTTTTAAAAATCACAATACATCCGCTTGGGGTTCAATTCCAAAAGCTATGCTTCCTATAGTGAAATTTATTTGGAAACTTACATAGACATATCATATCAAGAAAATTTTTATCATTTACTGCAATAATAATTTTTTTTGTTGAACACTTATAATATAAGTTTAATACACATTACAGAGAACTATTTATAAAATATACATATAATATAAATTTTTTTTGATGAATAATACATTTATCACATATTTTAATACGCATTGTGTCAGTTTCTTAACAAATAAGCACAAATTATTTTAAACACTCATAATACATTTATATTGCATTTATAGTTCACTTTTAATACAAGTGCAGATTTTTCATAATAATGATATGTATTGCTATAAATTGTAATATATAGAAAGTATCACTAAAATCAATAATTATTTTTTAAAAAGTACTCGTTCAAGTAATTTTCCTCATTATTCACAACAGTTAAAGGACACAAGCTAAGACGATATCTTAATCAATATGATAAATTTATCACAAAGGAACATGCAAACAAGAATGAATATCCAATTTTACATGAGTTGATTGTCAAAATATGATGTCGCGCTATTAATGATTAATAGTATTGTTTAACTACAAAATAACACTCCACTATCTACTAATTTTCTGCTCTAATTCACGAATTTCACACCCTCTTATCTATATCTCGTTTTCAACAAGGTGGAGCAATGTTTTATGACTAAAGAAATAACAAAAAATTTATTATCTTACAATCAGATGTCAGATGTTAATCTGCGAGGAACGTTCACAGAGAGTATTAAATATAAAAAAAGAACAAATTACTATAGGTTACAAAACTACACAACTTTATTTAGCAAAATCTCTAATATTCCCTACCATTTAAAAAAATTACATAAATCCCATTTTTTTAATTTTCGCTCTCTGGTTTCTGATACCTAGCCTATCAACCTCTCCCATGTACCTATTATCACGCATTGTTTACTATGCAATATCCTAATCAAAATCAATTACCATTAATTACTCACAATTTCAAATTTATTACCAATTTTTTAAAAAAAAAAAAAACTATTTTCTCTTCCCTGTCTGTTTGAAATACAGTCAACTTCTTTCTTTCCTTCTATGAATGGGTTTCTTCAAAATTTTTTAGTTGTTATTAAATCAAATAGGCTATTTTAATGAAGTCAGTACCGTCTTTTAGTCTTGGTATGACTCAACTCTCAGTCGGCAGCGACGATAATCTCCCAAACAATACAAGCCCACAAAAAGGAATGGATCATAATGTCGTCGAAGATTCTATTGACGAAATCATGTCACAAGAGGATGAAGTGGTGAAGGACGTTGCATCAAGTTCTAAATCATCAGATCGGGTACAACATGCAAAAATTAAAAAAAAATCGACCAAAAAGAACCACAAATCGCAATTGCTCGCCCTTCATTGGCCAAGGTTAGTCATTCTAACACAAAATTGTCGATCTTGTTTTATTTTTTGAGTAGTTTGATTTTTGAATTGAGTATCAATTACATATTTTTGTACATGGTAGATTCTTCCACAGCATAATTATGAAGATAACCAATGGGTTGATACCTCAAATTAAGTCACAATATTGAACTTTTTAAAAAAAATTTAAAAGTGTACAACTAAATTGTTGCGGTTTGATACCTCAAATCATGTCACAAAGTGGGTAGGATTTATGTATTGATACTTAAAATTTACAAAAGATACTTTATCAGATACATATAATCAGCACATACTTGTTTTTTTGATAGGGTAGGTTATGCAGTAGATCATACATACTATATTTTGTCTATTATTCAAGTTTGAAGTATAAAATAAGACTAATAATATAGTCACACACATATTTATATGGCAAAACATGTTTTGTTCAATTATCAATTTGTCTTATGTTCTATGTTATACAACAAAGAAGTGACAGTGTGTAAGTTCTTTCTCAATCGCACGTAGACTACTCATTCTCTATTTATTATTTAAACTGCTCATTCTCTAATTAATTTAACTCAATCTTCTTTTGATTCTTTGAAAATGCAGAGATTGTGGAGTTTTTTTTTTAATGGAATTCCAATCCCTTCTAATGCGATGGATGCTACATATTTGCATAAAAGATATGCCACTCTTTTTATGAAAATATAGATTGGATAAGGCTTCTGAAGGGTACACAAGTGACAACAATGACCCCCTCTCCCCGACCCAAGGAACTTTTCTGTCCACCTGATAGAGAGAAATTAGTTGTTCTTTCTTAAACCGTTCCACTGATGTACTTTTTTTTTGTTTACAGTTACTAAAAAACTCTCCAACACTGTTTAATTATTTATTTCTAATTTTTTGATGCACAACAAGTACTACTCTTTATAATATAGTTTTTGTGATTTTTTTAATAATATTATGTGTAATTACTTGATACTTATAGCCAATCACTTTCATTGATAGTTTATCCATCCTTGAAATCAGTCGTTTACGATCTATACTTCATTGATACTTAACAAATATCACTCCACATCACTCAATCTTTAGATTTGCTTCTACCCAGGTTTCAAAATACGAAAAATTAAATTCTAAAAGAACAACCATTTCAATACTACTAATTTATCTTGTTAAAAGATACCTAATTTTATTTCCTTTGTGATATTAAGTCTACACTTACTACACTTTCACATATTCACTTTCAATATATTCTTTACTATTCAACTGGCAATGGCTCAAACAACTTATAAACAAATAGCTTTACTTCGATCAAATCAAAAAAAAAAAAAGGTATCAACGAAAATTATCCACTAATACCTCAACAAAATTATATTGCTATCGATGAATGAAATAAATTATTTACAGTATCTAATTCAATGATACTTAACAAATATCATTCAACACCAACCCATCTTCTGATTATCTTCTCCCCAACTATCAACATAACAAAAACTAAGATCTAAACTAACAACCATTTCAAAGCATATTTATTGAAAATATATAAATCATATTTATTCAAACCATATGAAAAATTAATTAAAAAACATATTTGTTCAAATCAGATTCATGATTCCTAACAAATTTATGGTTAAAATAAGCTCAGATACTAGTCACTTTTCTTTTGGAAAAAAAAACATGAATGTCTATTATGTCCTTCCTGACCACAATGACTACAACAATTTGTGCTTGTGCTAATCTTTTCTCTCATACTCTTCCTTCTGCCTTTCTTTGGTCTGCTAGGCATTTTTTTGTACTTTGGTGGCAAAACCACCTCAGCAAGAACCTCTTTTGGTACGTTCCAATCTGATCTATATGGCATCGGCATTATCACAAACTCATAAGTACTTGCTAACACTTCCAATTTACAATAATCAGAACAGTATGGATGCATATCAATTACATTCTTGCTTTTTAATACAATAATTACATGTGAACATGGTACTTCGTCAATCTGAAATTTTTCACAACTGTTGATACCCAATTTTTACCCTACACGACATAAATTAATCATCGAGCTCTCATTTCGTTTCAAACAATTATTATCAAATAAGAATTAAAAAATAATAAAAAATAATAAAAATATAGGCGCGTGGGGGCCACGCACCCCCTATATCCCTAAATCCCATTCCTTTTCTTCTTTCTCCCTCATCTTCATCCGCTTACCCCTCTTCTCCAAAACCAGAAAGGAAAAATCCCCAACGATCTCCGACAACCCCTTGCATGCGTCAATTTCTCTGTCAAAGCTCACACACGCACACTCCCGTTTCTTCTCAACGATTCTAGACGAACCCATACCCCAACAAATTCGGCAAAATGGATTGTCCAAATCCCTCAATCAGCGAAGTTTTTCAATCCGTTAAGGATTTTTCAGCAAATCTCGAAGATTTCTTACCTAAAGGGAGGATTTTGAATTTGGAATTCAAAATCCATCCCCTTTTCCAAATTGACCCATTTTTGATTTCTTTCAATTTTTAAACCACAATCGTTCCCTATAAATTGGACCTTCTCCTCATTGTTTGAGGCAGCAGTGGATAATTAAGGAAAACCTAGCAGAACTTATTTGACCTTTGGAGCCAGTCTGAAATTTGGGAATCGGGGACATTTGGGTCAAGAACGGTGTAGACAAAATTTTTCGGTAGTGAAGAAGCTTCGTCGAGCTCGTCGTCCCAGTTTCGCTGCCCCAAAAAAGGTAATATCCCAATCTTCATCTCATCTCAAATCTTTCGTATACTGTGTCTGAATGTGAGCGTGTTAGCTATACCAAACTTGTTGCAGTTTTCTGTTGTTTGTCGTGACTGGAAATACACTGAATTAATGTTTTGATGCTGCCGCTGTTTGGTCATTAATATGTTTCTGGGACTGTGTGATGCTGTTAGCTTACTAAGCGACGTTGTTCAGTCGAGACTGTGGGTTATTGATAGGATTAGGATGTATCTGGTTTCAAAACTTTCAAATGATGCACCTTGTCACTTCATGACTTGAAAATTAGCTTTTCTATGTGATGTCTTGACTTATCAGTTTCATTTGAATTCAATATTTACAATTTTAGTTTGGTCATTTTGCTCTCTGTTCAGTTGAATTTCCATTCTTGTCTGAATTAGTTCTCCTTTTGATCACTAATGGAGTCCATATGAGTTCCATATAGAGTTAATGGTCTATATATGGTATTGGATTACTGACTTTAATTCCTCTGATTGTCGTCTTCTTGTTGGTCTGCAGTTGAGTTCTG